>VDFB02353493.1:68929415-69070282 GCA_007258455.2 Sequoia sempervirens
CTATCTATACATCTCGCCTCTCTCTCCCTCCCTCTCTCCTACCCTCTCTAATTGTCTCTATCTACACTCTCCCTTTTTCTATGTGCCTCTCGCTCAATCAATCCCTACCACCCTCTCTAGCTCCCTCTATCTATATCTCTCTATCTCCCTCCCACTTCCTCTCCATCACTCCCTCTCTTTCCCCTCTCTCGCCCTCCCCTACCACCCCTCTCTCTCTCTCTCTCTCTCTCTCTCTCTCTCTCTCCTCTCTCTATCTATCCCCTCCCATCCTACCTAGATAAGTCCCTCTCACTCCACCCCCTCTATCTCTCCCCTCTCAGGTCACTCCCTCCCACTCCCCCTCTCTTTGCACTCTCTCACTCACCTATCTCTCTGTTCCTCCCTCTCACCTCCCACATTCTCAATTATCTCCCTCTCACCCTACCTACATAACTCTCTCTTTCTCTCTCTCTCTCTCTCCTCTCTCTCTCTCTCTCTCTCCTCTCTCAATTCTCTCCCACCCCCTCCTCTCTCTCTCTCTCTCCCACCCTACCTAGCTAAGTCCCTCTCCCACTCCCTCTCTCTTAGACTCTCCCTTCCAACCCCTCTCCCTCTCTCAAGACTCTCTCTCTCTCTCTTAAAATTCTCCCTGCCTCTAAAGACATAAATAAATACATACATACAAGCATAATACATATGTACATACAATCCTACATACATACAAGCATACATGTACATATGTAGATACAATCTTACATACATATAGGCATACATACATGCATGCATTGATACATACATACATACATGCATACATACTTTCATACAAGCATGCATACATACATACATACATGACATACAATCATACATGTACATACATTCAATATAGTAGCATTTAACATAAAAGAAAGACATAACATGAGCGCGTTATACCACGCTCGCATTATGTCTTGCTAGACATGTCCCACACAAACACAAAAAACCATGGCAAAACTAAGATATAACGCAAGCTTGTTATATATTGCTTTGGGAATTCCCAAGACTTAGGCTTGGTATTTTCCTTGGAATACCAACCCAAAGGCTTGGAGGGCCTTCCCAATGACCAGAGACGTGTTTTTGCAAATTCTACAATATTTCACATAATTGGGTTCTTGCTCACCATCAAGATTGCACGTGTTTCAATGTCGAACAAATCGAACACCTAGGTAATGTTAGGCTCTCTCTTAGCTATCCAACGATGTAATTTTTTTCAATTTTTGACAATGTTAAGCCTTTCATCTATATTTTTTTTGTTTGTGTGTCTTTTTTTTGGCAAAAAGCAGTGTTTGGTGTTTTTTTCGTTATAAATTAATCGTTCATCAAAATTTCAAATAATTTACATTTTTAGAAACTAGACTCCATTCTACAATTTTTAAAAAATAAAAAATAAAATTTCAACTAGTTTCCAAAATTTGTAGGGGTAGCACGACCAAAATTCTATTTTTTCAAGAAGTGTCCACTTTAAAAATTAGTAAAAAATCAAATATTCATTAAAAAAATTATCAGAAAAATCATGCATCAACTACATACTATTAGCTAATTTCTCACCGAAGCGATTTTAAAAATACTAAAAAAAGTTTCTCATGCTAGGTACGCACAAAAGTTGCTATATTATGTTTTTTCTGACAAAAACAACACCAATTTTTGTGAATCCCTCTTTTGAACCGCTTAGTCTCAACCATTTTCAAAATAAATTAGTATTTTAGAAAGTAGACTCAGAGCACTACGATCCTTGTTTTTGTTGCATCTCAAAATTTTGAGTGTAACTATCCTCAATTTCACATCCAAGGTCAGTATTTCTTGATTTCAAAAAGAAAAGAAAAGAAAAAAAGTGGCCACCTAAGCCCCCTTTTTGGCCCCCCATCTTTTTGCACTTACCCAATAGAAAGAAAAAAAATATGAAGCAGATCTAGAGAGTGCAAATAGAGAAGAACCTGGCATTCAAATTTGGTGTTGAACTGGCAACACAAGGGTGTTGGGTGCCTTAGTCCAAAGATGTTGAATTCTAGGGTTTTGTATTTGCTACAGGTACAACTAGGTCTATAAGTCTCAAATTGTGAAAACCCAGATCTGAAATTCGACAATGTGAATAATCAACTTGGCCTAATTTTTTGATAAGTAGTGTATGAATGCATGAACTAGGGCTTTTAAGCCTTGATATCTCAAATCCACTTTAATCCACTTCAAACCTATAACCTACAAGAAGGACAAGGAGAGAAGGGTTATGTTGTAGAGGGGCTTGCTTTGGTCAAACCCTGTTTTGGTGTTTCCACCTCCACAATGACTATGATGATAATGATATAAATCATTTTATCTTGAGGGTGCAAAGGAAAATAAACAAATAATGAATGATAAATAATACAACTAGAACTTACCATTCATATTTGAGTTTCTTGCTAGATTGAAGTCAAATGCTTATCACATACAAGGAGAAATAGGAGGATGCTTGGAGATCTTACAAGTTTTTTTTTTTATTCGTAATACGCAACCGAAGTTGCGAAAGCTCATAAATTAATATCTTCAAAAATAATGAAACCTTGGAGATCTTACAAGTATTAGTACTCATAATAATAAACATAAACATGAAACGTCTTACAATTCATAAACATGAATTTTTTGATGTGTTACATACTTGTAATTGGCTATAATTGTGATATAGATCTTATGCTTATTTTTCTCTTGATATAGTTTTAATTACCTTTATGATGCTAGAGAGATATTCAATTTCTTAGATTTTCATTAGGTGTTCAAATGGAGGGAAGAACTTATATTTATATGAGCTTAAACATATTTTGCATTAACCATTAAGATAGGTTGATCATTGCTTTTGAATTTTTAAACATATTGAAGCCGACAACAACACTTGAAATTTAGGGATTAATTAGGTGGGACCAAGGCATTGGGTGCCCTAGTCCAACCCTTTTTAGCTCTTCAAAGGCTCAGTAAATAAGGCTTTAATTCAATTTCTCGAAAACAACAATTAAACGAGTAAATTATAAGCATAATTAGGTGCATGCAGTTAAGAGGGTGACCATTTACCATACTATGTGAATATAATAGGAATAACATCCCAAGGGAGAAAGTTATTCCATGTGAATTATGTGAATGTGTGTAAGCCTACGACAAGGGAGAGAGATTGTAACTACTTGAAAGAAAAATATAGCAAAATGACAAAAATAGGATGAGTGAGAGGGAAAGGACAAGCATGAAGTTGAATAAAAATTCAAGAAAAGAAGCCACAAGTAAGAAATAGAATTCATAGTTTTCCATGAGGAGAGGTGCAAGATATATAGAGGTGTTCACAAGTTGGAACAAAGAGAGACCATCTAAGTATGCATAGAAACTTTTGGTTTGTTTTATATCAAGGAAATGTCCTAAACCTAAAAACAATATAAATTAAATAGAAGAGGATGAAAAGTAGGGTGTAACCATGCATGCCAAAAGGTAGATGGAAGAAATCAAAGATGTGAAAATATCTTGGAAAGAGGGATCTAGAACTAAGCTTCAACTAACAACACAAAAAATAAGGATCACTAGAACTTATAACTAGGTGTAGTTTTCAAGGATTCACATCTAAGGGTAGATATTAATGTCATATATTCTTGAGATATGGCAATCAACCTAGAGCTTACATAGAGGAATTTAGCATACAACATAAAATAAAGTAACTAGCATAACATGTAATTTGCAATCCAAAGTGTAAAAATACAAATAATTAAGCTACTAGAATAAAAGAGAACTTTCACCTTGTCATTTAAGGTGCCCTCATATTTTTCTCTATTAAAGCATGTGTGGAGACTACTTACCTTGATTTAAGCATTCTTAGTTGTGTTACAATGATGAGGAAAGATATGATATACAATTAAGAAAAGACTTGCAATGGTTCTATAGTCTCCTTATTGTCCATCTTGCATAGTGTCCTTAGGAGAAAAAACTTAATACTATAACATAAAGGATTGGAATCAATTAAGGGGATTCAAGAATGTCATGTTTATTTTTAGAATTTGAATGAATCTCTAGGTAGATCAAGGAAAAAACAACTGTTTACGATTGTTGGGAAACCAAAATGATCACTCAAATGGTCATAAATGACTAGTTTTGTATTAATTATAGATTAAACATTTACATCAAATTGCATGCACAAATTTTCTCCTAAGAGAACACAGTATTAGATTTTGCAACACAACGTTTTGCAACTTACACTTTATATAATCTATCTACAACTATGATAAGAGGCTGTAATGAAAGAAAAACTTTCTTTGAATACAATTTAAACATTTTCTATGCATGGAGGATCTTTTAGCTTGCTCAATGTCTCTGAAAGTTTCAACTAGTGCTTGCTACCTCTCTCTGTGTTTCCACCTCATCTTGGATAGGCACGATGGACATCATTTCATCAGCAAATGCCTCCTATGGGTCCACGTGGTCCTTGGTGTTGTGTTTGTGCTCTTCAGTTGGTTATTCTCTTGGGTTTTCCAATTCCTTTTCAACTTGATTGACCTCCCTTTGTAGCTCTTCTAGTGTTCTTCGAAAGGTTTCAATTTCATTTCCATTGAGGTGGAGCAATTGGCCATCCCTCACCTCTTCCCTATTGATTGTTATTGCACCTTCTCGAATGAACTTTACCAACGAGCTCCTTATTCGTCCTAAGACCTGCAAGGCAATATTAAGGAAAGTGAGTTTCTTATGAAACTCAGTAAGCTCCCTCTTCAAACCCTTGAACTTATCTTCATTTCTTGCTTTCCAAATATGCCACATTATTTCATTGGTTAGCCAAAACCAAAATAGTTTATAGTCTTTACTAATATTTAAATTAAGAAAAAACACTTTTTCCAATATAATTTTACCATTGTTATTCCACACCTTTAAATTGTGATAAAATAATTTCCAAATTTCTTATGCATAGAAGCAATAAAAAAGAACATTCTTAATTAATTTTGGAACCCTGCAGATACTGCAAACTTCAACATGAATGTAATTCATATTAATAGGATTTTTTTGCAAAAGTACAAGCCACCTAAAGCGGGCCTTTTTAGGCTCCATGGAGTTATGCTAGACCAATGACAGGTTTCTTTGCCAGTCTTTGTTATCCAACGTTAGACCCCAACAAGTATTCACATGGTCAAGGACAAAGTTGTTATCAATCAGCTCATTATAAATTGACTTAGCTTTAACATTAGCAACATTAGATCCATCACACCAAACAAGGTCATTGGCAAGGTCGAGGTTGCACTCTACATTTGTCGATATTAATGCATCATTGCAAGCTTCTTGAAGCATAGAGAAGGTCCTAAAATTGGTATCAGGGAGGTCGAACTCAACACACAAGGTATTCCAAGTTTTCAGACACCCATTAGAGAGAATATGCTCAAAAGTATTAATACCTTTATTATTCCAGGCTTTAGCTGAGCAGCCTCGAAGCATGGCAAGGGATTTATTGCTATACTCAAGGTTCCACCAAATAGAGCTAAACAACTGGAAGTGATGGTTATTTTTTAGAGTTATTTTACAATTTCTTAGTTGGACCTTATGCTTGGTTAGCTCCCAAGCCTTCCAAATACTTTTGAATAATGGGGATCTTGTTGGAACCATGGGTCATTGGCTGAGGAGGATATCACTTACGGGTAACAACTTCCAGGCTTTAGCTTGCTTTGGCACAACCCCCTGTATATTATTTCTGACCAACACCTTCCATGGCTCATTGACACACAAGGATTTTTGAATCCACTTAGACGCTAGAGCAATGCCTTGAATTTTTAAATCCTTCAAACTAATGCCCCCCTGGAGCTTCCCAAGGCAACACCACTCCCACTTTACTATGTGTCTCTTCCTTTTTCCCTTCCCATCAGACCAGAGGAATTATCTTATTCTCTTTTGAATTTCATTGATTTGGTAGGTACAGAAGAACCAAACTGAGGCGAAGTAGACATTGTAAGAGGAGAGGACCTTTTGGCACACTTGTATTCTCCCTGCCAGTGAAAGGTACTATCTTCTTCAACTACCAAGTTTTTTTATCAATCTTGTCTTTTACCCGATTCCACATTTCTTTAAGGTTTGGGTTAACTACAAAAGGAATCCCCAGATATCTGACCAGCTTATTTGGGCCCCCCCATTGGAACCCAAACCTATTCGGCCAATCTGGGGTGTTCTCTTTCAACCCAAGAAAGGTGGACTTGGGTTTGTACAATCTTGCCCCTGAGTCTTGACAATATAAGTTAAAATTTTCCATTAATGATACCAGGTTATTTTTCTCCATCACAACAAAGAAAGAGGTTTCATCATCAAACTACACGTTTGTCAATTCACTTTGGTCAGGCAATCTAATACATTTGATGTTGGGGGAGATAGAGTTATCTTTTAACAGATAGAAGAGGGCATTAGAGGCAATTATGAAGAGGGTTGGGGCTAGGGGACAACCTTGTCTAATCGACCTTTCCAAGGTTATCACCTCTGAGAGGTTGCCATTGACCTCAACCTGAGTAGTAGCATCTTTTAAAAGTGTGTTCACCATATTGCAAAAGTTTTCTAGGAAGCCAAAAGCTCGGAGGGCAGTCCTTAAGAAATTCCATTCCACCTGATCATATGCTTTTTCAAAATTGAGAAGAAGCATAACTACATCTTGTCCAGATTGTCTGGCCCATTCTAGAGCTTCCCAGTTGGTGATCAAATTTTCCAGAATATACCACCCTTTTATGAATCCAGTTTAGGTGTTGGATATAAATTTAGGAAGAATATTAACCAGTCTTAAGGCTACTACCTTGGCCAGAATCTTATAGGAGACGTTTAATAACGTAATTGGTCTCCAATTCTTGACAAGAGACTTGTCTCCACCTTTTGGGATCAACTTGATTACACCTTTGTTTATCTCCTTTCCAAGGGACCCTTTGTCTAGGGCCTCTTTGTACACCTGCAGAAGATCTTCGCAGATCCAATCCTCAAATGTTTTGTAAAACTCTACAGGTAATCCATCGCAGCTTGGAGATTTATCATTGTTCATGGACCAAATTTCCCTTCAAATCTTCTCTTTTGAGATCTTTGCATCCAGCATGGTAGAGTCCTCCGCTGTAATTATTTTTGGAATGAGGTTCTTTATGAGGGTTCTAGCCTTTGAGTTACTCCCCTTCCCATCTTTTGAAGTGAAGAGCTCTTTGAAGAAGGTTTGGAATTTCCCCAAGATCTCCTCCTGTGAGGAGAGCATTTTTGAACCATCCCAAATTTTCCCGACCTGCTCCTTTAAGTTCTTCTCCCTTAGATAGTTGAAGAAGAATTTGGAGCCTTTGTCTCCACAATTGAGCCAATTAAGCTTGGCCCTGATTCTCTACCCCTGTATTATGTGAGCCTGGAGGTTCCTTAGTTTGTTCTTAGCCTAGATCATTTTGTCACAGATCAGGACATCCCCCAGCTTCTCTTGGAGTCTTAATTCAGTTTCAAAAACATAGTCTTGTAGCTCATTCTCCTCTCTTTTTTTGTCCAGGGCCCTTTTTTGCCGATTGTTTGGAAGAGGCACCTCCAACCCTTCACATTTTTGTTCCATCTCTCAATGTGGGAATAGTTCTTTAACACCCACTTGTTTATCTCTCTAAGAGAGGCTATGGCTTCTTGACAATCGGAGTCAGTTAGGAGCCAAGAGTTGAGAATGAAGTTATCTTTTTTCTTTGTCCTTTCTGGCCCAAAATTGGAGGAATTCAAGGTGGATTTTATTGAATGGTGATCAAAGAGGGTGTAAGGGTAGACTTGAACAAGGACACCGTCACTATTTCGACTGAAGGAAAAGAAGTCTTTATTGGCATAAATCCTGTCAAGTTTGCAATAGATTTTGTTGCCTCCTTTTTTAGCGTTGCACCATGTGAACTAGATTTCTTTAGAATATTTTTTGTGTCCTTCCAGCAGATCTAACAGCCTAAGCTTATTCTTTACCCTTAGCCAAAAGTATTTGTCATTTCCTTTCCAAGACAAATCAACTCCTCCCCACTTGTCCTCCAACTATTCAATCATGTTGAAGTCTCCCCACACAATCCAGGGGACCTCTTGCAGATTTTTCATCCACTGCCACAGCTCAATCCTTTCTCTATAATCATTAGAGGCATAGACTGAGCAGATTCCAAAAGCCTCACCATCCTTATCAAAGGTGGCCCAGACCAGTCTGTTGCATGGGGAGGACCCATGTCTAGTTATCCATTGAGCCCAAGCCTTGGAGATCAAGATGGTTGCTCCCCCCTACCTTTCTCATGCAAGGTGGTGGAGAAGTTAGAACCATTCCAAAAAAAATTAAGATTTGTTTCAAGGGTGAAGCCGGTGGCCTTAGTTTCTTGGTGCAACACAATGTCCTCTTTTTGTAGGTTCAAGAATCTCCTTAGAATGTATTTTATGTCGGGGGATTCTAAATCCCTGACGTTCCAAGAGATATAGTTAATCTTCATTTGCAGTCATCATGGGGGTTTCATCTTGCCCGATTTTGAATTGTTCAAAGCATTTGGGGATTTTTTCCTCCACCTCCAGCTTTTTTGCAGTTGGGGATTGAATAACAGTGCTTGTTTTCCTTCTTTTTTTTTTGGAAATAATTAACTTTTTTCCCCCAAGAGGGGTGACACTATATTTTCTTGGTCTTCCAGGGCCATTTCTTAGATTTGGGGTAATAGCCTCATTTCCCAAGGTGCTATCCTCTACCACTTCACAAACCATGGTTACAGTAGGGTTTTCAACTTTTTTATTTTTATGATTTATTTTAGAAGATTTGGCCATTAAATCTCTATTAGCTCCAGGGTCTTTTTTATCAAATCAGTGGAAAGCTTTTTACTGTCATCAGCTTCTTGGTTAATAGTAGCAGGATCAGAAATCAACGCAGGGGAAAAGAGAGCAATACCAGCCTTGACGAGGGGAGTGGAGATTAGGCCAACGGTTTGATTGAGGGCATCAGAGGATACCCCCCCAATCTAGTTTTCTTGTATATTATCAATAAGGGAGTCTTTTGAGGTTGGGGCAACGATGTTCACTGGCTCATCACCCCTCATGTTGTTTTCACCAGATTGTAGCGGAGCATCTTCTTTTCTCCCAATCACATCGTCACCCTTACCTTCAGCCCCAGCACTAGCAGGATTTTCGAGAGAGGAAGATCCAGTTTGCCTACTAAATTGATATTTAGCGACCAAAGGAGAGTTTTTTCTTCCATATCTGATAGCCAAGTTATCTTGAATACGTTGTCTTATCTTCTTAATTACCAACTACTACGCATTCAATTTTTCAAGAGCCAAGGGGTTTTTTGTTAGGGGTTGTCCAAGAGCAAGAGATTCTGAGGTAATGCAACCCCCAGTAGCAGGCATGGAGGAGCCAACTTCTGCCCTAGTCTCCCCAACCTCATCATGAGCAAGAATGTCAAAGGGGTTTTGCATATTAATCCCCACCTAGGAAGGAATAGGGGTCGCTTGAGACCATTGAATCAATAGTCATGTTAGCCGAGGGAGGAACATCTCTCTGGTCGAGGTGGGGAGCCCTCGGGCTAGGGCTAGGATCTCTTTCCTGACTACCGCTCGAGCTGCTATCTTCCCGCACGGGCACTTTTTCATTGGTTAGAGTCTCGTTAGGTCTATCAAGTTTAGGTTTCTTTTTGATGACTTTTCTAATATGCCCTTCTTTACAGCATAAGTAACATGCATTTATACCTCTGAGAATTTCCAGAGGGCAGATAATCTAGCCAAACTCTTCCTTGATGATAATATTTTCCAAAAAATCAACACTAGGGCTCAAGGAAACTAGAGCCAAGATTTAGTTTCGTCGATTCTAATAACTGTTCCAATCAGAGCCAAGATTTGGGGTATTAATCGCCAGAATTTCAGCGGGAGGCATTTAATCATAACCCATCTTGGGCATGACAAGGCGATGATTTCTTCTGCGATGGCCGCCGACGACCAAGATAAGGCACGAAATGTGCAGCTGCCCACATTCCAGTAGGGCTTTTCAAGCACTTTTTCTTGCATGGCCCGAGTCGTTAGAAAAATAACGAAGAGCCCACTGTTAGAAGTATTGTCATTGATGTCAAGACAAAGAATATATTCATACTCATGTTGGCTTAATCAAATTGTTGAATAAATCAGATTGTTGAAATCATCATGGTTGAGTGATTTGTAAAAGATGAATAAATCAGATTGTTGAAGTCATCTTGGTTGAGTATTGAGGAGCAAGATCTTATCTATGCAAGTGATCAGATTATTGAAAGAAAATAAATCAATTTGTAGAAGTCTTTCTATAGTCATAGATTTAATCCTACAGACAAAATAATGCAGTTTCAAAATATTTGAAACTCGAATGAATAACTTCTTCAGATTGAATAAATATGATCTAAGGTCGAATGAATAACATCTTCAGATCGAAATACTTAGGAGGATCTTCAGATCGAATAAATATGATCTAAAGTCGAATGAATAAATGAATGACATCTTCAAATTGAAATACTTAGAGGATGAATTGTTTAATCTAACAAATCGATTGGTGATTTGTTATGTCATAATCAAAGTTGTGGAGAATTAAACAACAAAAGACGTGTCTCTATATGAGTAGATGAGAGCTACAAAAAGCATAAGAGATTGAAAGGACGTGTTTATGGTCATCATTAAGTTAAACACACTAGTCAAGAAGAAGCACAACTATCTGAAAAGATGTGTTTTTTAAGCAAGAAACATGATGACGTGTTTTCCAGAAGCAATGATTTAATCCTTAACTAAGTGTGATCCTTGAATAGACATGGCTCTATGAAAGAGAAGCGATCAACTTTCTTGAAAAGACAAAGGCATACCTCAAGAAGGAGAAGCAACTATTCATCAAGAGGTTTCACAAAAGACATGTCTCTCCTAAAGAAAAGCGTCTAATCTACAACAACAGATTTGATAATTAAATGAAGTTTAAGAGTGAAGCATGCAAATTAATAAGATTCGATTTACAACAAACAGATTTGTCTTATGAAGAGACATTCTTGAAGGTTGCAAATATTGTTGTGTTCTTTCAGTTAAGGGTTGCAATGTTTGAGTACATATACATGAATGACATTTCACTCAAGGTTTCAAGTGTGGTTGTGAAGTTGTAAGTTGTTCATATCATAAGTCCCATCTTCTTGTGTGGGCTTAAGGTGAGATCATTCATCACAAAAGTAGATTGGAGGATTGGGAGAGTGCAAATTTGATTGAAGGAAATCTTCTTTAATCCATCAGGTCAAGGTTAGTGCCTTGCATTAGGGGTTATTTCTCCTTGTAGGTTGGTGCCTACTAAATAGTTAACGGGTTGGTGCTCCATGTAGGTTGTAGCCTACTAAATCATTTATTCCATAAGTCAAGTAGGTTGGTGCCTACCTCCATTTGTAAAAATCATTTAAAACATTTCAATAAATTGTATCAACTTTCTTGCATTGATTCATATCAAAAGTTGATGTTGATAAAGGTTTAAGATTGTTTGAAAAGTTAAGAAGTGAAAGTTTGTTTTGACTTACTAATTCACCCTCCCTCTCAGTAAATCTTTTGTGATGTTCACCCACGCTGCACCATTCGACAAAATTTAACCTGAATGTCCAATTTAGTACCCCAAACCCTTACAAACCAAGAGTCAAGGAATTTCCTAGTCGGGATTTTCCCAACATCTAAAGCCACAAAAAAAATTGTTGTGTTCTTAAGCCTAGACCTTTCATTAAAAATGACATATTCTAGGTCTTTATTAGGAGAAATGCATAAGTCTTTAGAGCTGAGAGGGTGAGACTTACTGTTTGTAGGCCCAGTGTCTATGAGAGTGGAGTCGACAATGAATTTGGCCTTGCAAGGGATCTCACCACCGTTCTCTACAAGGGCCTCCTTGAAGGACTTTTGCTCGAAGCATGAAGAGGGGTTAGAGTCTTTACCAGAATCCCTGTTAAAAACGGAGGCATTAGGATCTGTACCCCCTTCCATTAATGGAGGGAGGGGGTTAAGCCTCACACCACACCACCATGATAAAACATAACAAAGCACATGCACCAAACAAAAAGGGCATACGAAAGTAAGAAAGAAAGAAAAGACCCAGGGGTAGAGAGAGCTTACGGGCAGATCAAACCTAGGTGGGGGAGGCGCACGACCACCCCCACAGAAGTGCGCCTTTCGCCGAGAACTCCAACCCTATTTGCCTTGTTGCAGAGCCTTCCAGTTTCGTTTCACCCCATAAATGACTAGTTGCATCTAGCTTACAACTTTAAAAAAAATAGATGGCCTTACCTAAAGCAAAGTCATAAGTTTTCCCAAACACCTTCGATAAGAAGGAAAGGACTATTTTAGGCTTCAAAAAAGGACTTAAGGTAGTGGCTTTGAAAAATAGAATAATTTTGTACAAAGATATACATCAAATCATCATATTTAATTTAAAATTTAATAGAAACATACTAAATCATTTTTAAAAAAATGAATAAAAACTACACATGAAACTAAATCCTATAAACACTATGAATAGAAAAGCTCTCAATAAAGTCTACAAATAAAACTAAATCCTATATACACCATCAATAGAAAAGCTTCATACAAATTAAGATTTATTTATAAATATAACAATCTTAAAAAAAAAAATTATAATAAAAATTCAAAAACTCTTGGAAAAGACAAAAATTCCACTTTGAGAATCCTAGCCCTTTCTTATAAATAGAGGACATATTGACTTGGTACATATGGATAAATGATGTTGGGAGTTATAATCAAATTGGGGTGAAATTTTTATTTATCAATGAATTTGGGTCTTAATATGCTAAATTTTTTTCATCTAATGCACTTTAAATAGATTTGTTTCACAAATTTATTCATATAAATTATTTGTTTACACAATTTTAATAAATTTGTTTTATAAATTTATTTAGACATTAAAGTAAATTAAATTATTAATTTTGTCTAATTTTTTCTTAATTTTTTTGGGAGGGGGAATGCAGGCAAGAGGTCACGAGGTCTAGTTTCCCCCTGTCCCTGTGGTACTGGAGGACATGACACACCAGCACAGCCAATCAGTAAAAAAAATTATCAGATGCACTGCAGTTTATAGGAGGACTACCCGAATCCTGCAAAATATATATATATATATATATCCCAAACTACATTTATCACAAACTTCTCTAACAGAATCAAACCTCACAAGTATGATGCTTTTTCAAACTCCTTGCCAACTTTAAAAAAAAAAAAATTAAAAAGGATACATATGTATAGAGAATATAAATGTCGCTGGCACGAGCCTCGTGAAAGAACATACGCATGCAATGCCCATATTTGTTATGCTAAAGAGGGAGAATATATGTTTGCAGGATTTTATCCAAAGCAAATAAAGCATCTTTAAGAGTACAAAGATCCCTTCCAAAGTTAACAATACCATTTGAATTTAGCCAAAGTTATCTCTCCTAAATTCATAATTACACAACAAGTCATTGAACTATAGAAGACCAATACTAATCTCCAAAATGTTGGCACTCCAATTTGAAGAAACAGGTCAAGAGAACCATATTTGGTTGAGTTACTCTCTGCTAAATGATACATTTCAAATCTGATAGCAAATGTGTTTTTTCCTTTCACCAATTTCACTTCTCTAAAGAATTCCTTTAGTTTCAATTCACTTTCTTACTCTTTCTTTCAGAGAGTTCCTTTTAGTTTCTGTTCTCTTCGTTTACTTCTTCGTTTACTCCTGTTTCTTCACAGCAAAGAACTCTGTGATAATTTCCAAAGGAATTCCTTTAGTCTCTGGAACCTTAAGATATGTGAAAACCCAAGAGACCAGACTCATGACAGCAAAAAATCCAAAAACCACCGGGGCTCCAAATAAATTGTTGACTGCAGGGAAAGATAATGTTACAATTGCGGTGCAAAGGAACGTTGTTAGTCCACAAATTCCCAGGCATGCTCCTCTAACATTTGTTGGAAAAATTTCAGAACATACAATATTTGGCACTGCACCAAATCCCATATTGAAGAAACTCAAAAATGCCATTATACACCCAACTAAGACAAGTGACTGAACAGCATTTGCTAGATGAATCACTTTCGTCACACTCATTGTCAGCATTGTAAGAAATAATATTGGAGTAGTGTATAGAAGTATTGCCCTGCAACCATAAAATTGGTTTTGATTTCAGAACAAGCAATTAAAGAAACAAAAATGAATTAGTTTCAACTTTAGAACTCCCAATTAACAAGAAAGAATATTGAAGGAAAAGACCAATTTATATACTTCACTCAAAGCATTACACATCAAAATTAAAATTCAAACATTACTTTGGATTCCCACATGAATGGACATGGCTTGCTTAGCATTAAAATTACCTTCTTCCTGCACGGTCCATCAACCACATTCCCAGGAGAATAAAGACCAACATTGGCATAGCGCTTATTGCACTCGCCAAAAGTGCAGCAGAGTTCTTCTCAATATTTATCAAATGACTTAGCACTTCATCAACCTTAGCCTCCCTAAGAATACTAGGTGTATAAAAGAGGACTGCGCTAATACCACAAAACTGTACAAACCCAAATAAAAACATGAGGGTTCTTGCCATATGATAAATATCAATCAACAACATACAACAAAACCCAAAAAATATAATTGAAAATTAAACTTACCTGTTGTAGCAATTGAAGAGTTATTCCAACCGTAAGAGCTCTTTTCACTCTTACATCACGAAAATCAGACCAGCGGATACCCTCTGTAGATATCTGTGATGGATGCATAATTGCAGGTCCAACAACAATTTCTGATGATGGGCCGTAATTATTCTGTGTCAAAGACAAGGCTGGCTCACCCACCAAAGCAGAAACTTGCATGGTTTCACGTCCTTCTAAACCAGGTAATGATTTTATTGATCTTATAGAACCCACAGCTGAAGGGATGTTAGAGGCAGATCCAGCATACATAAAAACCCTCTTTAAACTTGCATTCTGATTTGATTCAGACTGTTGCAATTGATATGCCACTTGCCAACCACCTCCCAATCCCATACTTTGCTCGGGAAGAGAACCATTCATAGAAAATTTCATATGACCACTGTTCTTACTAGAGCTTTTCACATTTCCAGAAGACTGCAAATTGTTTAAAAATTCAGTACTCCAGTTCACTTTTCCTCTGGCTGATTTACGTTCAGCATAACTTGAGTTATTTTGTGAAAGAAAAGGAGTCCTTAAACTATCAGCTTGATTGCTACTTAACCTGTCAAGCCCCCCCCATTCATGGTCAAGCACAGGAGTATTAGGTATTGACTCTTCCAAAACACTTGGAGTTTCTTCATCCTCTTCAGAATCAGTTTGACCTTCATGATCTTGGTTCTCCACATCCCACTGTGAACTTTCATGAACCCCATCGTTTTGATCAACATTTTCAAAAGCAGGAATTTGTTGAAAGCTTTCAATAAGTGCCACTGTAGAGTCAATTAAATGGTATGAATTTATTGGCGCTGGTTCCACACAAGAAGCTGGCTTGGCTATCCAGTCCTCCTCAAGGCCATACAGGTGAATTTTTTCACCATCTTGCTTAAGTTGTTCATTGCCCGTTATAGCTTCTGCATGCTCTACCACATACTCCTCTATAGTAACATCTTTTCCAGTCCCTAATCCCTCTACCACCAATGCAAGATCATCTGAATGACCAAAACAAAAATTGATCTATTTAATCGCAACAGAAGTTATCTACAAATCCAGAGAATAAAGCAGATGATATCCCACATATGCATATTCTATTGCCTTGGATTTTATATTAAATACCTGTAACATCTTCTTTGTTGAGGAGCCTCTGTAGTGTTTGCTTTGCCTCATTCATTCTGCCCTTTCTTACCAGCCATCTTGGAGACTCTGGAAGGTATAGAATACACAAAGAAATGTAGACAAAAGCAGGAGCACTTAAAGCTGCTGTCATAAGCCTCCAACTAGCTGTATCCCTAAGGGAAAGTAAAAAGACTACACAATAGGCTGTGAAAGTTCCTAATGAATTGGTTAATTGTGGGAAAGTAGCTAGTTGACCTCGAATGTCTGAAGGAGCTGTCTCAGATATGAGAAGGGGAACTACGGTTGCAGATAAACCATAAGCACAGCCAACCAAAAATCGAGCTGTTATTAGAATATAAACAGTAGGAGACAAGGCCATTGCAAGGGCACTCAGCAGATAGAGAATTCCAGCCACAAATAATATCTTGCGCCTTCCAAATGTGTCAGCAAAAACTCCAGCCATCAAAGTGGTGCACAGACCTCCTATAATACTGATAGCAACTAATAATCCTGTGGTGGTTGCATCCAGATCAAACTCTTTTGTGATATATAATATAGCACCTGCAAAAAATGCCAGTTTTGGATTAGGAAATGTTTTCTCACCGCCACCAATCTAAAATTTTAGTGATAAATAATATAGCACTTGAAAAACATGTTTGTTTTGAATGTCTAATGGGCTTATCAGATGTGAGATATCAATAGGAGAAATTTTAATGAGCTTTCTTTAACTAAGTTGTATACTTCCTCTTGCCAACTGAAATATTTTGAGTGATTAAATACATCATAACAATCTTATGTGATTAAAACATGTTAAAACATATTCTAATTTTAATGTCTAACAATCTTTCTCCTGAAAACTTCAAATTTTAGTTCTTCGTTGAAGTTCAAATGCCTGGTGAGACACTGCAAATCCATTGGTAATATTCCTACGATCATACACATGTCTCTTAACCCAACATCAACTTCAGTCAATTGATAATATTCAAGTCATTATCTGATACTGACAGAAATGCAACTGGTTATTGAATATTCACCTCTATATCTACAAGAATAGATAGATTGAAAAGAACTAACACTTCATAAAAGATTTAAGAAAAAAATCAAACCTTGAAACTTGTACCACATCTGAGTGATAGCCTAACTGTACCATCTTTGCCACGATTGGCACTGACACTTAATATATCTACAGGAATGGGTAGAATGATAAGACTGGATACTTCAGAACAGAGTAAAGGGGAAAAGCCAGATCGTATAACTGCTAATCAGGCTGAACTGTCACATAGCTATACTGAATGTGATGGAGTTGATATTGAAACTTAATAAATGTTATGTTTAACTTGTAAATTCCATAAGGTTGGTCGCAATGGGTATTTTCAAGGGATGAAACGCAACAGACGATGCTAATTTTTAAGTTTAAACCTCATTTACAGCAGCTATAGAAGATTGATTGGGATAAAAAATTCCAAAAACTATATAGAAGACTTTGTATATTACAAAATACTTAAATTTACAAGTGTGCCCAGATATACATAGTATACATAGTCACCAGAAGACATGACTACAGATACAAGGACAGGACTGCCATTTTGAAATAGCCTACAAGGTTATCTTACATTTAAAATGGCTATCTTACATTCATAAATACTCATAAGGAGATGTGATTATGGACACCTAATATATATAAAAAGTCCAAAGTGATTGATGGAGAACATAGAGAAGACACCTAATCCTCTAGGGAAGCCCACATAGTGGGGATTTTGAAATGGGGTACAAGCGTTTATGAATCAGGATCAGGCCCACTTACATTTAGTTTTTAAATATGGAAATTTCGGTAGGGATACCTATATATGACAAAATTCAGTGATAGAGGATCAGCAGAGAGAAGTTTCTCAGCCACTTTTCTGATATTTTAATGAAATACCTAATACTGTAAGGGCAACCAGGTCAGGAACATCATTTCACAATAAGTATGAACAAAGGTGTGGGTATAGTATGTTTCAACATAGTCACCTAGAGATGTGGTTTCATACTGACTAAACAACAATAATCACAAAGATATTGACCAAGTTACTATACTAAAAATTTATCATGTTTCAAGCCAAATTGGTAGGTATTTGAGATAGTAAACTGTCTAATAAATGTGGTTATGGTTACAAAATATATAGCGAAATCCAGTGATTGATGGATTTAATACTGAATATTTTGAAATAGTCAAATTGGATTTGAGGGTTTTATGCAGAGCAGCCGGATACACCCACGCATACCACTGTGCCCGTATCCGATACAGCACAGACACGCATTGGATACCATACCCGCGCATGCCCAAAAATCTCTGATTTTCCAGCCGCGCTACATACTATGTGAATTGATTGCTAAAAAAATTGATGTGAAACTTTGTAAATTTGAAAAAACTTCATTCATGCAATTTTTTTTGTATAAACAAAA
Source organism: Sequoia sempervirens (assembly GCA_007258455.2). Lineage (NCBI taxonomy): Eukaryota > Viridiplantae > Streptophyta > Pinopsida > Cupressales > Cupressaceae > Sequoia > Sequoia sempervirens. Next base: position 68,947,604 of record VDFB02353493.1, read on the forward strand.
CCTACATCAAATGAGGAAGAAAAATGAAACATTTTTCTATTTCAGCAACTCTTTTTTTGAGATTTTTCCCGACACAATTATGTGTTTATATTGCTTTTAAAGTAATGAAAATCTCCTCTAATAATTTAGAAAATTGTGTTAAATACATATGTATATATTTTTTTATGAACTGTGTCCATATTAAGGGTCTTCAAAAATGGTCTTATCCATATCCGATACCTGGTACCTATCTGTATCCATGTCCATTCAACTTTGGTTTTATGTTGAATAACAACAAAAATCACAAAGATGTTTCCCAAAATGCAAACATCATGTCATCCTTTAAACCAAATTGGTATGTATTTTGAAATAGTATACTGGCTGATAAATGTGGTTACATGGTTAAGGAATATATAGCAAAATCCACAGTGATTGATAGACAATACACAGGAGTTTTGTTTTGGCACGACTTTTTGCAGTTTGTTGTTTCATGTATCTCTTCTAAAATCATGTATGTTATGTGGTGCATAACAAAATCTAGGACGAATCGATCCCAATTCGAAGGTAAAGCTAAAAAATCCCTCAAAACAATATACCACCCTAATATATGATTAATATATACAAAGGCAACAGATTTGGCTCGGATTTTTCATCATTCCAGCAGCGATCTACATCATTCTTGCAGGGTTCAGTCTGATTTCAGCAATATTTGGCAACATACAGCAGTGATCATCATTACTAGCACCTAGATTCAACAATTTTCAGTCTATAGGTAGCCAGGGCATTTGATTTCAAACGGGATTTCTACTTTCAAGAGGGTTTATCTTCCAAAAACTAAGAAATACATAGGCAATGCCTAGAGTTTTCTTTTGGTTTTCAGTTATAGCCTTCATTTCAATACCTTTGGTTGCTCTTCTCCTTTGAAGTTGCATATATGCAGTCATCTTTTCAACAGAATTTACATGCGGATGCTGGCAGTATAACAGCGGACTTATTGATCTTCTAAGAGGATTTTTCAACAAAATATATGAAATATCAGACCAAAAAATGGCTCACAACCGAATAAAGCAGAGTAAATGTTTTCAAAGCGGTTCCGGCATTAAAAGCAGCAGCAGAAATATTTCAGAAGTGACGATTGCGTCAAAATTTGTGATTAATCTGGAGGAAGATAAGGCTTCAATTAAGTTACAAGAGTTTACAGTTATAAGTAGATTTACGGGGGCGAGTTTATCAAGATGTGTCATAACGGATTGGGCTTGGGAAACATGGAACGCAAAACATGCTTTGAAATTCCTTCCCACAAACACACAAATGGGAGCATCAAAATATAAATATTCCCCCAAAACTGGTTTTACCACCTTCTGTATAATCTTAAAATCTCTGTAAAACCATGAAAGAAAAAATGGTTTTACCTGCTATAGCAGCACTATCCCATCCTTGCAAAAAGTTGCCAACCGCAACAGAAGCTGCAATACATTGTGGAGGCGCCATGGTCGCTGGGTGTTCCGTTTGACGTTTCAGTGTCCAGCCTCTGTTGAGATCATCCCAAAACGAAATTAACAATCATCCATCACCGATCAAACAAAATCAGATTTGCCAAGAACTAGGGCTACAAGATGAAAAAAACCCAAACACCTGGCAGTCTAATTTTAAACAAACTGTTAACTGGTTAATGGGAGAAATCTTACCACCTCATATAGGTACTCTGCAAATTCTATTTTAATCAAAACATATGTGCCTTGTTTTGCATGCCCAACTACAATTTCGCTTAAAATGGAGAACTCCTCCTTAAATCTCGCGAGTGGTCGACCATTACAATCTTATTAACCACCTCGCAATCATCCAGAATTCAAACATCAACCTTGAGATTTTGCAGCATGAGTTGGCTTTGAATTTTTTATTTTTTTTAAAAGCATAATTTTTTTTGTAATTTTGTATAATTATGCATGCGCTTTTATCTTCAATTAAATTAATATATACTCGGCCTTCTCTTTTGTTTAGTTTTTGTAAGTTTTGTCCCCGCCATGCATGCTTGATGCTACTGCTTAGGTTATGAAGCTATCTAAACTTTATAGTGAGTTGAGATTTATTTAGAAAAAAATTAATAATTAATAATTAAAATTTTAGTTAGGAATTTTTATGATTTGTTGAAATTTTTAATAAAGAAAAAATCTTCATTTAAAATTTATATGGTATCTTGTAATGACATTATATGGATTAAACAAAAAAACAAGTTCATGTATGAAATTTTTATCCCCCATCTATAATAATTGGTGAAAATTTGAGAGATAAAAGTAGGGAAGAACATTCAAATTTATCATGTAGTAATTTTTTCTCGTATTATAAGACCCAACACTCCAAAATTATGGCTCCTAAAGCCATGTACATGCAATTGCTTCCTTCAATAGCCCATGTGTATTGCAATGCACCTTACAACCTAAAAATGTAACTTCTAATGTCACTCTAGAGATGAAAAGTGATTGATTTGCACTTGTCCCTCTTGTTTAGTACCCATTATTGACTCTTTTATTTAATAAACATCACTATAACTTGTTATGACTATTTGATGAAAAAAATTCTTAATCCCACAACCCATTTTGCACTTAACCTTTCCAAACCCTAACATCTCATGTCTACTTCAATCTTCATATTAGACCACCATGTCTATGGTAATGTTTTATTAACATCATTGCACACATTTGCATTTGTAATGTTCAAAAGTTGATTTTTTTCCATTTTTGACTTTGTAAATTTCTATTTTAGTTCACATCTTTATCCATTTTCCACATCCAAACAACCATAAACATTAGTAATCTTCATATTAGATAAAGAGTTAACTAAAACTTCACACAAACACATAATGACAATACACAATATAGAGTAACACAAAAGAAGAATACTAATTAACAATTATTACTAGCATAATACATAGTAGAGGCCACTATCTTGTACCTTTTTTAGTTGCACCCATTCACTTTCTATCGTTTTCAATATTGTACATCTTCCAAGACATCCATTGTCTTCTTTTCAAATATTTGCAAGGTTTGATCATCATTGAGGAAGTTTTGTTGTTCAAACTCTTCATGATAAACCCCAAAATTTGCCTTGTAATGTGGCCTTTTCAATTATTAATGTTTATAAAACAAATTTTCATTTCAATATTTCCCATGGGCTATAGAGAAATACTAGGAAATTAATTATTAATTTTTGGTCTCTATTATTATTTATATTTTTGCATTTTTAGAAAATGGATAAAATAAATATTAAATTGTTATTTAAAATCTGAATGGGGTGTGGAAATACATAAATAAAGCATATGTAACTCCCATTATAATAAATTTTATGCCAAGGTTATGGCAATTCTATGACAACTCATAATTGGGGAGTTACAATTGACTACCAGTGGAGAATTACAAAGAGCTTATTTTAGAAAAGCATCTTTCTTTTTTATCAGTAAGTAAGAGATTTTGTATTGATATGAAGAAAAATTACACTATTTGAGCCCAGTTTGGGCGACCATAGACACTATACCAAGTTCCAAAACACACCAAAATGCCTTGTCATAGGCGGCACCCTATACAGTGCTATCAACCTTCTACATTTACAAACCATCACATATTATAACGAGGGAAACAAGGACAATTTCATTCATCAACCTAGAATAAAACAAACCCAACACAAAACCTCCTTTTCATGGAGATAGCAAAAGAGAAGAAAAATCCCTCACCAAAGCCCTGATCACCATACATTTTGTTGGGAAAAAACTCTGAATTCCCACTTCCAAGCCAAATCTACTGCTTGAGCCAAATAAAATTTCTTCCTCAGAAATTTTGTGCTAGCACTAGCCAATCTCATATGTTCCAACAAGTCTAATCCAGTCACGTCCAGCAGAAATGGGTAATAATTAACCAATGCCTTTGCGTCGTTGAGAAGATGAAGGTCCCGTGGACGCGGGATGCCCTTCCCCAAGCGTGTTGCGGCCAAAGCCCTGTCTAACCCTACCAACATATCCTTCTGGAACAATTGTCACATGATTACCCTCGCTTCAACTTTGGAAACCCCAACATCCAACAAGCCCACCAAAACCTGTGAGGAGATATCTGAGTCCAGCCTATATCCTTCAACTTCCTCCATAAAACTCTTCCCCACTAGACATTTGATGGCAGCAAAGACCAGATAATCGGGATGGCAGATGAGACGCTGAAGTCGGAGGGTTTTTATCTTTCCTTTGAATGCAATTTGCCTCTTCGAGCCCTTAAGTTGCATTGGTGTTACCATTCAGCCCATTTCCAGTTCCTTGGCCGATACCAACAAAATGAACCTACTCATGACTTATGCTAAAATGCTAACTTGAAACAAGAGAAGACCTCCAGCCGATTAAATGAAACTAAGGCCGTGCTCTGTAATAAAACCATAGTAGCTGGAAAAATGTCCTCGAAAGGACGTCACATGCTTTACCATGCCGGCGAGCAATGATGGTCTTAACACCATCTAGACGTTTCCTTTTGAACTTGTGCTTACTCCTTTGCAAATGCCGCCACCTCGCCATATGTGATGCCACCCGACCATCCCACATCGAAATTGGAAATAAATAAACTCTTTGTTCGTCTGATCCAATGTGTCTACCACTTCACCCTCTATGGTGAAGTGGCACCCACCCAGCCTCCCACTATTTTAGAAAAGCATCTTGAATAAATAAATAAAACATTATTTTTCATATTGGAGGAGTAACTCATAATTATTATTAAACCGAAGGCGTTCCCTATATGAACATTATGGCTGACTATAATGATCGATAGTTGAGAATGTGGTAGAATGATGGTTGAGCATTGAAAAAGATCTATGAACCCAATATATAATAAATAAAAATAATATTGAAAAAATAAAATACTTTATACAAAGAAAGAAAACAAAGAATGAGATATTATTTCTACATTTCCACTAGAAAATATGTTTTACATTCATATTATAAACACCAAAAACAAAAAACAAAGAAAGAAAGCAAAGAATTAAATATTGTTTCTAATTTTTCACTAATATTCAAAGTGTATAAATTATATTATTATTATTATATATAATATTTTATATAATATAAGTTGTTATAATTTATATTTTCTATTGTTTTTCAAAAAATATGTATTTTTTATGGTATTTTTAAAATTTTAGATTATTAAATATATTTTTCTAGAATATTCTTAATTTAATATATTTAATATTTATATACACTATAATTTATTAAATATAAATATCATATAATTTATTTATTTTGATACTACAAGGGTGTCCTCGCGACCTAACCCAACGGCCCAACAACCCTTACCTTGGGTACCTGAGGTGAGCTAGGGCGAGACTAGTCCCTTGCGGGTGAGATCCCCCACCCGCAAGAAGTCCCACCTCTTAAACCCGGGAGTGGAGTCGAACCCGAGACCAATATGGAGCAAACCCACTGCCCAAGCCAACTCTACTACCATTCGAGCTAATATCATATAAATTTTTATATATATTATTAATTAAAATATGAAATACATTATAAGTTTAATATTTATCTATATTTAATTTTTAATTAATAATTTCTATTATTTTTCAAAATATTTTTTATTGTTTATCTTTTTATGGTATTTATTTTTTATTTTAGATTATAAAATATTATTTTTTAGAATATTTTAATTTAATATTATGAAATAAAATTACATTTTATATATTAACTATTTTTAGCATAATATTATAATATTTAGATATTATATATTTTATATTTATATACACTATACATTATTAAATATAAATATAATTTAACTGTTTACATATATTACTAATTAAATATATTATAAGTTTAATATTTATCTATAATTTTTTTAGATATATATTATATTTATTAAAAATGTTTAAAATATTAAATATATTAGAAGTTTAATATTTATCTATATTTATTTTTAAAATATATATTTCATTTATTGAAAAATATATTATTTATATTTATTATTATATATTATATGAAATATGATGCATTTTATTAACTATAAATATTATATACATACACTCCTTTTCCTCCCACCCTATCTCTATCTCTCTACCTCTACCCCCTCTCTACTACTTTTCTCTATCACCTCTTATAACTCTCACTATTGCCCCCTCTATATATTCCTCTCTACCTCTCTATCTATATCACTTCCTATATCATTATCTTTTTATCTCTCAATCTCCCCCTCTCTCATTGGTTTCCCCTTTCTATCTCTATTTCTCCCTCTCCCTCTTTATTTCTCCTTCTATTGCTCCCTCTCTATATGTTTATCTATCTTTCTCACACCACTTCCATATTTCCCCTCTCTCTCTCTCTCTATATATATATATATATATGGGTAAGTGCATGGATTTGTGACACAATTTTAGCTCTTAAGATGCCACTTTTTTTTTGAAATCTGCAAAATTTGATTTGCACGAGAAATTGAAGATGGTTACGCTCAAAATTTCAAGATGCAGCAAGAACAAAATTTGAAGTGCTCGAGTCTAGTTTCTAAGCTACTATTTTTTAAAAAATTAATGAAGATTAAGGGTCTCAAAAGGGGAGGGAAAAATAGGTCCTTTTTTATCAAAAAATATAGCATAGCGCCCAAGGGATCCCCCCTTTTTGATTAACTTTGTTTTAGAATTTCAAAAATCCCAACAGTGAGAAATTAGCTAACACCATGTAGTTTATCCTTGTTCTTTCAGATAATTTTTTTAATGAATATATAACATTTTATGAATATTCAAAGTGGACACATCCTAAAAAACTAAAATTTGAGCGTACTCCCCCCTAAATTTTTTGAAAACTAATCGAAAATTGATTATTATTATTATTTTCATCATGTGTAGAATGGAGTCTAGTTTCAAAAAATGTAATTTGTTTCACGTTTCGATAAATGAGTAAAAATCTATCCTAAAACTAGCACATGTTGGTTTTTGACCAAAAACGGAGGCATTTACAATAGAAGCCATGGATCAAAACCTTAACTAAATCAAAATGAAAAAAGAATTAGATATTTAGATAGCTAAGAGAGAGGTCAATGCTATCATGGTTTTTTTTATAAACTTGCATTGAAAGATGTGCAAATGAAATGGGGAGCATGGACGAAAATATGAGGAAATTTGGCAAATCCTATCAATTAACACGTCCAAAGTAGGCCATTTGGCACTCGCCATATGGAACATCACATTTGGCGAGCGCCAAATGTGATGTGTCATTTGGAGAGCGCCAAATTTGGCGCTTACCAAATGACTTGCTTTGAACAAAACTTGAATTTCCCCTCTCTTTGGTCGACAACTTTGATAATGCTTAGAGTGCACAGTTTATGATCGTAGATGGATAGTTGAGGTTTTACCTTTCATACGCTCTCTAACTTGTTACCCTAACTAGATAACTATTTATTCTCTCAGGTCTCACTCCCTCCCTCGTGACCTAGACTACTCTCTCTCAGTCCAATCCCCTCTCTCAAGTCTCTTTCCCTCCCACCTAAGTACCTAAATAAATCTATCTCACTCCAACCCCCTTTCTCACTCTCTGTCTCTCTCTCTCCCTTTGGTCTTTTTGTCTCACTCCATCTCCCTATCTTAGGTCGTTATCTTTCTCTCTGTCTCTCTCTCTCTCAAGTCTCTCCCTCCTACCCCCTCTCCCTCTCTTAGGTCTCTCACTCACTCCTCCTTTATCTCTCTACCACTCCCTCTCTCACTCTCTCGGGTACATCTCTCTCTCTCTCTCTCTCTCTCTCTCTCTCTCTCTCTCTCTCTCTCTCTCTCTCTCTCTCTCTCTCTCTCTCTCTCTCTCTCTCTCTCTCTCTCTCTCTCTCTCTCTCTCTCTCTCTCTCTCTCTCTCTCTCTCCCTTCCCATCTCTCCATTATTTGTCCATACCCCCCTCTCTTTTGTCCGTCTCCCCCACCATCTCCCCTCCCTCCCTCTTCCTCCCTCCTCTCCCTCCCTCCTCTCTCCTCTCTCCATTATATTCTCCACCCTTCCTCTCTCTCCATACCCCTCCATCTCTCTCTCCCTCCCTCTCTCTCCGTCTCCCTCCACCCCCTCCTCTCTCTAAGTCTCTCCCTCCACCCCTCTATCTCTCTCCCTCTCCAGTCTCTCTTTTGTCTTTCTCCACTCCCCTCTATCTCCCTCTCCCTCTCTCCATCTCCACCTCTCCCTCTCTCTCTCCCTCTCTCTCTCCTCCCTCTATCTCTCTCACATCTCTCCTCCACCACACTCTCTCTCTCCATCCATCCCCCCTCTCCCTCTCTCTTTTCTTCGTCTCCCCTCCCTCTCTGTCCACTCCCTCTCTCTTCCTCCCTCCATTCCCTATCTCTCTCCCTCTCCCTCCCTCCACTCTCTCTCTCTCAGTATCTCCCTCCACCACCTCTCCCTCTCTCATACCTCTATCTCTCTCCACTCTCCTCTCCACTTTCCCTCCCTCTCCATTTCTCTCCACCACCCCCTCCTCCACTCTCTCTCGGGTCTCTCCCTCTGTGGTCTCTCTTTGTCTCTCACTTACTCCCTCTGTCTCCTCTCCCCTCTCTTAAATTATCTCTCTCCCACACCCTCTCTCTATCTCCCTCTCTCTCAGGTATCTTCATATCTCTCTCACTCAAATACACACACTCTTTCTCCTTCCCTACCTCTATCTCTATCTCTCTATCTTTTCACCTATATATACCTCTCTCTATTACTTATCTTTATCACCTTCTTTCTTTCTCACTCTTACCCCTCTCTCTCTCTCTATATATACATCTCTCTCTCTCTCTCTCTCTCTCTCTATCTATCTATATATATATATATATATCCCTATCTCTCTCCCTATACATCTATATCCTTTCCCCCTTCTTCTCTCTTTGTCTTATCTACTCCATTTCTCCCTCCATATCTTCTACTCTATTTCTTTATATTTATTTCTTGCTCGATCTCCCTCTCACTCATCTTTCTATCTATTTCTATCCATATCCTTCATTACATATATATCCCTATCTATCTATCTCTCTATCTCTTTATCTCTTTTCCTATCCCTCTCTATCTCTCTATATCACCCTCTATCTATATATCTCCCTCTGCTTCTCTCCCCCTCTTCTTCTATCTCCCTCTTCCCCGTCTTCTCTCTCTCCCTCCTCTACCTATATCTCTCCCTTTCTCTCCCCATATCTCCCTCTATTGCTCCCTCCCTATTCCCTTATCTATATTTATATCTCAATCTCTCCCTCCCTTTATCTTCCCATATATCTCTATATCTATTTCTTTCTCTTCCCACTTATCTATCTCTCCCTCTTTCTCTCCCTCTTTCTCTCTCGCTCCCCCCTATTTCTATCTCCCTCTCCATCTATATGTTTCTTTCTCTACTTCTCTCTATTTTTATCTCTTTATATCCCTCCCTCTCCCCCTCTTTGTATACTCCACACACACACACACACACACATATATCACTCTATCTCACCATATATATCTCTCTATCTCTCTCTCTTCCTCTTTCTCTTTGTCTCTTTATCTCTTCCTCTCTATCTATCCCTCTATATATTTCCCCCTCTATCTCCCTATCTCTCTCTATCTTTATTTCTCCATCTCTCTATATCTCTATCTATGTGTCTCCCTCTTCCTCTCTCAATCTATATTCATCACTACCTCTATCTATTTGTCTCACTCTTCCTCTCTCACTCTATATTCATCTCTACCTCTATATTCTTCTCCCCCCTCCATCTCTAGAAATGTCTCCCTCTCTCTACCCATCCATCTCTCTCCCTATTTCTTCCCCTCCCTCTTCATAGACCTTCATTGTCTTCTTGATTTAGAAGTGTTCTTTCACTCATTTTTAGAGATCTTTGTTGAACAAATAATATCATTTTTTGAATGGCCAACCAATTGAACTCATGTAATACATAAATTTATGCAAAAAATAGGCTTAAATTTTCCCTAATTGATATTCCACACCTCTTGACGTACCCATTGCACACCAAGGTGTGATTGCTAGTTATTTTTTATAATTATAAGTGGGTGTAAGTAGAGCATCTTCACTAGCTAAAAATAACCAAGAATCAAGGAGTCATGACTAACTTTTAGTGGATTTATTTGGAGAGTGAATATTTGTAAAGAAAATAATATTGAAATATCTTATTTTTATTATTTTTGAGCATAATGGGATGTTCAAAATTGTGCCTATAACTTCTATATAAGATAGATAATTTCTTCTATTGATATATTTTATCAACTTTTGATTTTTCTTCACTACTTAAGCACTTGTGTTCAACCATAGGATTTGAGGATAAAAACCCTTGGATTATTGAATATTAGAAGATGAAACCCCTATAATTTATTGAGGGAAATCTTATTCAAATATTTTATTTGCGCATCAAATATTGTGTGGATTTCAACATAGTTTTAGTATTATTTTATTGCAAGATTTTAATGTTTGGAGCGACAACATTGGTCATATGTTACGTTTTATGTGATAATATTTCACATGGAAATTGGATGGAGTTTATTTCACTATATTTTATGTGCTATTTGTTAACTATATTTTAAATCTAAAAAATCTGCTGTAAAATATTTTGATTGGGAACATTATAGTGGTAGAGTTTTGATCAAGTGTTATCTTGTAGGCTAAATTAAATTGTTGATGTAAATCATGTAAGATTATTTAGTTTTCTAATAAAAAGAAGCAATATAGATCATTTTTAAGATACAACAATACAACTACAAAAGATATAAGATAGTACTATTATTTATCTATCCCTGAGAATGCATCTTTTATCGCATTTATTAATTAATTACAAATCATAATACAATGGATTTTTTATTTTCAATTAATTAATAAACATGATCAAAGGTACATTCTCGAGGCTAGATAGACATTTCCTAAGATAATACATGGTCAGGGTCTTAGATAAAAAAATTATAGTTGTAGAGTAGCATGCAAAATATAATTCTAACTAAAACATCATAGAAAGAAGAGATTGACATAATATTTGAGGAGTATTAGGGTAAGTTTGATTCTTTTAAAGCTACAATATCTTTTGATGATTACTTATAAATTCTTGGAAAGAGTTTTCTCAATAGAAGAGGTTGAATCAAAAAGTAGAAAAATTAGAACCAAATCCACAAGTTATTAAGGATTGGATCATTGAGCATGAACCAAATAAAGTTGATGTACAAATGGATAAAATAATTAAACTATATGTACAACAAGATACAAAGGTTGAAGGTAAATGTTCCTTAATTTTAAAAAAATCTAATTTAATTTCTAATGAGCTCTAACATCAATAAAATATTTGTTGAAACAGAGTCAATGAAAAATCAACATTGCATGGTGAAGACGAAGATTAAATAATTGGAGAAGATATTTCAATGGTTTTAAATAATTCCCAAGAAACACCTATTGAGATTTTAAGCATTGAAAAGATGGAGCCATTGCTATGTGACAATGGTCTACAAAACAACCATATTTATTAGAATTAATTCATGAAGAATGATTTAGTTTATTATTATTATTGTAACATCTAGGAAATACAATGAAAGGTTAAATAGCACACAACAATGCGAATAAACTTCTAAATGCAATCTAAGTTAAACAACAGAGAACAAAGGAAAGCTAAAACATAAATAAACTGAACAATCTCACCCAATATCTACGTAATTCCATGTATAACCTCGATTGCCCTTCTCCATTTTGTCGTTGTAGTATAATTGCCCTCAAATTTCTCTTATGCAAGTATAGCCTGTGATAGTGATTTAGCAAAGCATCGAAGATTTAAGATAATTGCTCTAAAAGTCACAAGATTTTGGGAGAGATTGAAATGATGAAAGACAAATCAATTTATAGAAAATTGATCATTCAAACGACAAGTCAGGATTGAAAGATCAACGGACAATTGAGATCAAAAGATTAGACATGCATTATGATAACTGTTAGTAGAAACATGAGTGATAAAAATGAGAAATAGAAATAAAGATTAAATAAATGATTTAATCTTCAAGTTTGGTATTCGAAAATAGAAGAATTATCTTTGCATAGCAAAGATAAAGATAGATTAAAGCAACACTCTATTCAAATGCATGACAAGATTTAATTAATTAAATAAAGATATTTAATTAATACACATGTACACGCAAATGAGTTAGAACTAGATGATTGAATGATATGACAAAGAGATTACTCGCGAAAGCAACTCAGACATTAAATCAAGAGTTAATTGACCTATTTAAATAGATCTCGATTCAAGTCAAAGTAAATACTTAGATACCTTACACAATTATCTAAATATAGAGGAATGTGTTAAAATAGATTTTATGAATTAAATAATTCATTTAATTCAAGATTTGATATTTGAAGAATAATTAAATAAATAAGATTTATTTAATTAAGTGATCAAGGGGTTTAATGAATAGTTAAATAAATAGAGAATTCATTTAATTATAGTTGACATATGATAAAGGGTAAATTAAATAAGAATTTATTTAATTGAAGACGAAGGACAAGGTTAATTAGTAACATAATTAAATAAAAAAGTGTTTATTTAATTAATCAGCTAGAATAAAGAAAAGTGTGAATTAATTAAATAATTAAGATTATTTAATTAATAGATGAAATCAAGACTTTAGAAAATAATTAAATAATTGACATTATTTAATCATGACCATGGAAATACGAATTATGAAGAAATATTGAAGTTGCAGGCTTAGACCAGATTTCGGTTTCTACAATTATATTAATGGTTTTTATTTTGAGAATGACAATGTTGTTGTAAATCTCCCAAAAATTATGAAATAAATGAAAGGAGGTAAAGAAATTGATTCCTTCTTTGATTACAACTCAAGAAATAAAGAGGATAATAGTAAAAATAATTATTTTATTAGTTTTTCTTCATATCATTATAGTGTTTATCATCATAGGAAGCATTCTAACAATATTGGAAAGATGAACTTGGTATAACTTGCAAAAAATCAAAAGGGGATCATTTCTCTGAAATCCAAGATTGTTCATACATGATGGTGTGGGATCCTAGTGTCATAAACAAAGAACTACAAATAGAAAATAATGTTCAATACCATTGTTGCCAATAGGTTTATCATACCATGTATATGGATAAACCAACCAGTCAATTTAGTCATGGATGATCATAAGTATGTGATGAACTATATATTGAAAGAGATCACATGGTTATGGGTGTGCAAGGACTACATTATCTTGGTGAGATCTCACAAAACATTTAATTAATGGAGAAAAAAAATGAAGGGAAAGATGTGATGTTTAAGAATATCTCTAATGGATCTCTTTGAGAATAGTACATCCATGGAACAATTTTCTTGGTAATGGAAGACATGCACACCATTTCATTTTTTGGTAAGTGGGATAGTTATCAATTTGATATCCAAATTCTTTTGAATCAACCTAGTGTGGTGTTTAATAATAAATGGGATAGGATCTTGCTACCATATGGAGAATTCTAAAATGCAACAAAGTTAAAACTAAGATCTAAGAATATTATAATCACTCCTTACCAAAACCTAAGGACATATAGAGAGGATAAAGGTCTTAATGAGCTACTTAAAATTGTCCACATCAACTCTAGATTATTTGCTTCATTAGTGATCCTTGAGAAGGATAAAGCTAGCTCCATGAGAATGTGCATCAATTACAAAGAAATATACAAGAAAATAATTAGATGCCCCATTTCTAGGATTGATGAGCTCATTGATGAGTTACATGGAGCAACTTACTACTTAAAGACTAATTTGAGATCAATCTACCATCATATATGTGTTTATAAGGAATATTTGTGTAAGACAACTTTTAAATGCCTTATTGGATACATTGAGTTCTTGGACATCCCATTCAATTTGAAGTAATTGCACCAACTACTTTTGAATCATGCATGAACCAAGTATACATTATTAATCAAGTAAGAATTTTTTTTTCTTTGATGATATTTTGATTTGCAACAAGACTTGGGAAGATCATTTAAAACTTATGGATATAGTTTTGGGTATATTGAAGCAATTTTATTTGCAAATAACATACATGTAAGATTAAGCTCATTGATATTGTACACTTGGGCCATGTCATTAGTGCTCAAGACATGCAAGAGTATGCAACACAAGAGATATTTGATACTCTTGAGAAGGTAACTAACTCATGTCATGTACTTACTATTTTAGATTTCTCAAAACCATTTGCTATGGAATGTGATGCTTTAAGAAAGGGAGTTGAATTGGTTACAATACAAAGGAGGAAACCCATAGAAATTGAGATTAGAAATATGAAAATTTCTAATAATGGTTTCTATATGTATCAAGCATGTTTTGGAAAAAATCAAAAACTCTAGTTTGTGGTAGATGGGTGGTTGAGATAGATTACAAGAAGTTGAAATTATTCTTTCATCATCGTGACTTAGAATATCTACAATAAAAATGGGTATGTAAACTCCAATATATTATGTTTTTTATTTAAAATATATGAAGGGAAAAAATAATGTACTTTTTTTTGCCTTTTCTAGAATGCCAAATCTTTATTCTATTTTTTTTATATATGGTGATTGAAATATTTATATCATGGTATAATATACCAAGAATGTATTTTCTAATAACATCTTAGATGGAAATTTTAAGGATGACAAGTATGTGCTAGTAGATGGTCTCATTTTGCATAAGGATATAATCTTTCTAGTGCTTGATTCTAAGATAAAACAGATGATTTTAAAATCTTTACATGATAGACCCATGTTGGGACACTCTAGATCCTACAAGATTTATAGACATATAAGATCTTGATTCTCATGGAGGATCTTGAAGGAGGATATTATCACACAAATCAATGAGTATATCACTAACCATCAAAATGAAGTAGAGCCAATATTTTCTACAATTTTGTTGCAACCATTGCTTATCCACCATCAAGATTGGGAAATTGTGTTCATGGATTTCATCATGATCCTTCCTAAGGTACATGGTGTGAATGGTGAACCTAGTCCTACACAAACATGAAGAACAAACACAACATTAGTCCCATATAAGTTAGAAACAACATTCCCCATAAAATTCATTTGAGATATCAAGAACAAGAAATAAATGAAGAACATGAATAAAAACTAGCTAATCTTGCTCAAAATAAACAAAATCTCAATCCCATGGGAGAATTGGTGTCATTTTGATGTGGAAAATGGCCCTTTCCAAATTCCTTGCAAGCTTGATGATCAATGGATGAAGATTGATACTCCTTGATGAAAATTTTCCATAACCTAGCTATGAAATCATGAAAATGGATGAAAGTGGATAAAGATGGATGAAAATTGCTCAAAAACTCGAATATAATAATGTTGCATGAAGTTGTGGATCCAAAATCCAAATGAGAGCCTTCTATTTATAGAAGAGAATGATGGAGGAAGAGGGGAAATGGATGAATGTGGGATCAAACACCAACCAATAGCACAATGCCACTTGTCAACATGTGAGTGGACAAAGGTGGAGCGCATTTTGATGAATGTGCACATTAATACTATTAGGTGGAAATTCAAAATTGGAGAAGTGACAAGTTGGAGGGAGAGAAGAAATGAATTAAATGCCACTTGGCTCAAAAAAAAGGACATGTAAGAGGCCTTTAATGCCTTGTTGGATGGACAAGTACTTTTAGGGGGAGATTTCAAATTTGGGGAATATTCCATCCTTGATACCTTTTTGAAAGTAAATAGAGATTTAATAAATCAATTAAAATGATTTTCATGAGGAAGTTGTAAAAGCTAAAGGATTTGATGGATTAAGATTAGGATTAATCGGGATTTGATTAGTTTAAGAGGAGATTAGCTGATGTGAAAATTTGATTTAGATTTTTGGATTGATTTATATCAAAATGAGAGGAATAATGATTTAGACTTAATTAAATAAAGTTTGATTTATTTAATTAAAAAGAGTGGTTTTAGACTTAAATCAAATAAGGATTAATTTATTTAATTTAAGGGAGGTGACTCTAGAGATTAATTAAATAAACTGAATTATTTAATTAAAAGAGGGACTATAGGATTAATTAAACAAAGTGATTTATTTAATTAATAGGAGAGAATGACTTAATCAGATAAAATTGATTTATTTAATTAAGAGATGAAATGTGATGAATTTAATTAAATAGAGATTGATTAGCAAAGGAGATGATTTAGGATGAACTAGTGTTAGTAAAATCAGGATTAGGTGTATAGGATCAATCAGTATATTTTTTCATGTCTACATTTTGCCCCTCTTTGAAGCAATGTACCTGTTGTGTTGGTTCAAAGAGTAAACTACCAAGATCAAAATTCAAATTTTTTTTATATTTTCAGACACCCCACTGCTGCCCCAGTGACAGAATTATGCTGGTATACTGCCCCCTCAAGAGATTGGATGAAAATTTGGATTTTTGGGTGATCTCGCGAAAAAAGAGGAGAAGTTGCCTGATGGGTCTAAAAAGGGTCTAGGATGCCAAAAATGTGCCCAAACATGAAAAAAATGATGCAAAATGACCTTTGGTTGGATGAAAATAGGATCGGGGGTCAAAAACCCTAGTTGGACAGCTAAATAGGGTAAAAAAAACCCTAACTTTCATGCTTAAATAGCCCTCGAGGGGTCACTTTCAATTCATTTGCACATTCAACCTTTAGAGATTTGAACATTTTGAGCTCTAACCCCTATTCGAGATGGCACAAAGAGTACTCCCACAACACATTTCAGAGCGAGTATGAGTGTACCAGTGACTTCTAGGCACAGGACCACCAATATGTGAGCCTACCCCACCTTGTCCTTTTATTTTTTGTGTGCATTAAATAGGGTCAAAACTCAAACCTAGTCAAGCAGCACTATTTGGCACCACTAGAAGCTTAGAATCGGCACCGCGCAACCTTAAAGTGTGTTGCTATTGAGTCTAGTGATGTGGCGTCATAGTTTAGCAATTAGGGTTTAAACTACAAAGTGCATCGCATGTGAAAATAGTGTTGTGGCAGTCTAGTTAGGATTTTAGGGTTTTGAACCAAACAAGAGTGTGGTCAAACTGTGCCACAGCGGCTGAGTTTGGAACTTTGAGGTCTCTAGCAGCATAGTTTGGAGCTTTTAAACAACGCCATTGCAAAAAGTGACTCACTTTT
Source organism: Sequoia sempervirens (assembly GCA_007258455.2). Classification (NCBI taxonomy): domain Eukaryota; kingdom Viridiplantae; phylum Streptophyta; class Pinopsida; order Cupressales; family Cupressaceae; genus Sequoia; species Sequoia sempervirens. The sequence continues at coordinate 68,964,686 of VDFB02353493.1, forward strand.
TGTTTCAGTCACAAAAACTTCAAACGAGATCCTGATTTTTTATGAAACTTGACTTTGTGACTTTACTGATGTAGGAGGACATGGAGCCTGTTCATTCATGTGAGCATAGGTCCTTGATTTTGAGCCAGTTGACTAGTTTACACAAGCTGCTTCAGGAGCACCTTGGGGTGATTGGCCTCTGGTATGTTTCTTATGCCCAAGCCATCAAGACACATTTAGGGATGATGACAGCACTGGCGAAGAGATGGCATAGTGAGACATCTTTGTTTCACTTCCATACAGGCGAGGTGATAGTTACTTTGGAGGATGTGTGGCACATTCTTTGATTGTTGATACATAGAGAGCGGGTCATCTATGATGTGGACATCGGGACAAATGCCTGCTATGAGGTTATGGGCCTGGATGAGATTATCTTTGATGAGGGGTAGATCGAGCTAAAGCGGTATAGGAGCTTGATGTCACCATTCTATTTGATTGTGGCCTCCATCATCTCAGGTCTTGTGGCACCAAATCAGTGTAGCTGATACTTCAGTCTGGGATGGGGTCTTGCTTGGGAGCAAATGCTTCGCCGGAGAGAGAGCTTTGCATGGGACCAGTGATGTTGGCCTCACTCTACCATGATTTACACGAGTTTTCTTACTGTGATAGAAGGGCTATCGAGGTTAGAGTGACACTTCTCCACATCTAGGCCTGGGAGCACATTGTAATGCTCTTCCCACGAGTTAAACCAGTTGACATGGAGCCAGATGACCCAGCTGTCTGGTGGTATAGAGGTGGTTTGACCTTCACGCATATAGGAGCAACCGGTATCCCTCACTGGAGGAGGGTCATTAACGAGATGACAGTATTTTCTTGGAGGCCTTGGCTCGATATGCCCACTTGGTATGATGGTGTACAACAATTATTCTACACAAGGCAGGACAAGCTCATGCAGGGTAGAGAGCACACCATGATCAAGCGTTGCCTGCATGATTGGTGGCTAGGAAATTTAGAGAGACACAAGATAGGCTCGATGACCAATACGTGGCCATATTTTCCCATACTATAAGGGAGACCACATGGGGTCGACCGATTCTGATCAAGGTTGCAGTGGATAGTTTTAAATAGCTAGTGGCCAAGCCATGGCCATACAATCAGGGGCAGGTAGATTCTGGGACAACACAAGTATACTGAGATTGGTTTCATCCACCAATTAGATTGGTAGTGCCTGGGGCACCTTTACCACAATGGAGACCCAAAGGCTGATCAGTAGGGCAGCAACGGTGGCGAGGAGGTCGAGGAGACGAGGACAGAGATGGAGATGACGATGAAGGAAAAGGAGGAGGTGGACCACCTCCAGATCAGCGGGGCTAAAGGGATCAGGGGCACAAAGACCAATGGAGAGATGGGGATCAACAAAGAGATGTCCTGAGGGACCCACAGCAACCCCCGAGAGACCAGCAGTAGCAACTACCACCCCAGCCAGACCAATGGAAGGAAAAGGAGGAGGTGGACCACCTCCAGATCAGCGGGGCTAGAGGGATCAGGGGCACAAAGACCAATGGAGAGATGGGGATCAACAAAGAGATGTCCTAAGGGACCCACAGTAGCCCCCGAGAGACCAGCAACAGCAACTACCACCCCAGCCAGACCAATGGAATGCCCTTATTTAGTAGTTACAAGCATAGGTTGCCATATTGATAGTCGAGAGGGATCAGGTGAGAGACGAGTGGGATCAAGTCATCCAACAGAGATAGGCCACCAAGCTACAGCTGGCATAGGAGACATGGAGACGTCAGCAACTCGAGAGCACATAGGGTAGGACATTCCCAGCATGCAATCAAAGAGGTGGAGTATTATAGGTTCACTACCATCAAGCAGTGCCTCAAGTAGCCCGAGCACCAGATTTCTCTCAGTAGACAAGGCAGAGGTAGGATCCGCCGGGTGAGGGGAGCAGCCATCAGGGCTAGTTCACATTTTGATCAGAGACACCATTCTTTTTGTGATCCATGGGCTCCATTTTTTATAGCCCCATGGGTGATTGTATTATATTGATTGATGACATACACATTCGATCTTGATTCTTTGTACCATGATAGTTGCATTTTTTATGATATATATATGATATGGTTCGATATATTAGATGTGTCCTATTCTTATTTATGTATGATGGATGGATGTATTTAATTTCCTATGTGCAATGTTCTATATTATGTGATGCAATGTGATGATTCTATTTTATGTGATGTGATGATTATGGATGCATTTCTTTTTCAATATCTTTCTATGCACTTTTTTATGATGATGATGGATGACATGGATGATGCACATGATATGATGTGATGATGCTTTTATTATGATACCTATTTGATGATGCAAATGAATGATATGATTTTTCAAATGAATGATATAATGATGTATATGTGACGATGCAAATAGATAATATGATGATGTATATATGGATGATATGGATTATGCCTATGTTATGATGTTATGATGCATATGCCTATGTGATTATGCAATGGATGTTTTGATGGTGCATATGAATGGTTTAATAATGCCTATGTGATGATAATTTATGTTTATGTAATGGATGCAAATGTATGGTTTATGAGATGCTTAGAATAACCAATCAATATTATGCAATGATGAAATGTAATTCATGTGAGATGGATGAATGTTTCCTACATGATATGATATGCTATGCAATATGCTGATGGTTTGTGGATGCAGGATGGATGCATTATGATGATGGCTTGTGGATGCAAGATGGATGCATTAGTGATGCTTTTGATTAACTATCATGGTACCACATTAGCACAGAGAGAAAGAAGAAGAAATGAGAGAAACCAACAAGCCTACTTTATTAGAGATGATGATGATGCTTTGCTTACCTAGAATTGGGACTTTAAAAGGGCTACTTGCCTTATGTTTGATAACATACATAGGCACGATGCATCAAGGTATAAAGAACCAGGATGGCGTTGCACCTAGTGTGATGGACTTTGACTCAACAATCAAATAGGAGTATTCTCGTTCACACCTGACATACGAAACTTTATTCAAAATGCAATTTAGATATTCCAAACACCTCAAACCAAAACATAGAAAGGCAAGCCTTCCTATGTTGTCAACAAGACACCTAAAAAACCTTCCCTACATCTAAACAAAGCACGCATGACCAAGGTTATATTACAAGAATATCCAACAAGCACAACAGATAAAAATATATCGATCATTGCCCCATTCCTTTCTCTCTAAATCCCTTTGTTTGGACATCATCAAGAGGTCATTGGAATGAGCGAAATAACATAAGTTAAAAGACAAAGATCAAGCTAATGTTCTTCAATACCGCTAGCCAAGACTAAACTATGGTGATGTATGATGTTGATGTTCATTATAGGAAGGATGCATCCTTGGACATGATGTTATCAGATGATTTGGGACAAAATTGATGATGAACTATTAGCACCAAGAGTTGACCAACTTGTTTACTTACTAACCTAGACTTGAGACCATGACATTTGAGTTTTCACTTTTAACTTGCTAGACTTGTTTCTGACCATTTCACCAAAAGTTGAGGATGATGATGATTTATTGTGAGTGATGTTTATTTCGGATAAAAGAGAGATGGGATGAATGAATTTTTGGGTTTTTTGAATGTTTTTGGTATTTTGAAATGTTCTGAGGCTGTTTTTGGTATTTTCAAGGCATTTTGCAAATGTTTTGATTTTCTAAATTTTCCAACATTTTGGTGTTTTCTGAAATTTTGACCAAGAGACTAACCTAAAGACCTATCCTAGGGGCCTCGAGACAAATCAAAGATTAGCCTTTCTTATGTTATACATGTAGATACCACCTAGTTTGATTGGCATAAACTCAATTATTAATGAGATATGAACAAATGGATTGCCAGTTTATTATGACAGACTCCTAAAGGACTGACCTAAGTGTCTTGGAGGATGATCAGAGATCAACCTTTCCTACATTTAGGCTCAAAGACCCGTAGTTCGACAAGAAAACTCTATTTTTTACTTTTTTGACTAACTTTTTGACCTATTTTTGGATTTTAATATGTTTTGAATGTTTTGGGATTTTCTGATTTTATGAATGTTTTTGGATTTTTTGATTTTCTGATGTTTTTGGATTATTTGATTTTCTGATGTTTTTAATTTTTTTGATTTTAGGGAAGACTTCAAGAATATACACAAATTCGATCCAATGAGAACATGCCCCCTAGCGTGATGCAATAGACTACTCTGATATAGGCAAGATAAACTGACCTTAAGAATGGGCCGAGTAGTACTAGGAGGGATCATGACACAAACACAGGACCAAGCTATGATGCAGATGCTGACGAGTGATGGATGGAGATATGGAATGTGTTGGATGATGGAAGCATGATGGATGGAAGAACGAGTCGTGGAGATCCTGGTGGATGGAACATGCTTATTTACTCAAGGTGTCTGTTTGCCAGGTTTTCACCAAGGTACTTTCCCAAAGCGCCATCGAAGTAATTTTCACTAGAGGACGATTTTTCTCTTTACTATTTTCAATCCTTTTTTTGATTTTTTGATTTTGATTTTTTTTTATTTTATTTTTATTTTTGGTTTCATACCTTGAAATATTTAGGCATAATTTTTTTTAAGATGGGAGTTATTCATGGGCTCCTCCAGAGGCTCACCTTCGGGCGTTGATAGTTGATATGCCCTTGACTTATAGCTTGTTGTGATGATGAAGGGTCCCAACCAATTGGGTTCAAATTTTCCCTTACTGTCTAGATTTGGAACGTTCTTCTGATTCTCCTTCAACACTAGTTCTCTGACTTGGAAAGTCTGACTCCTGATCCTCTTGTTATAACTCTGCTTAAGACGGTTTTGGTAGACTTGTAAATGGTTTAAGGCATCCATACACCACTCATCCAGTAGTTCCATCTCATTCAGTAGTGATACCCGGTATTCTTCATTTGTGATGAGATTCTGCAATGATATCCTTAGAGATGAGAGCTTGATCTCAATAGGGAGTATGTTTTATGATCCATACACCAGGGAGAATGGGGTGGCACCTGTTGGTGTGTGGATGCTTGTTCACTAGGCCCATAGGGTGGGATTTAGCTGCAGATGCCAATCATGACTAGTGTCATTAACTATTTTCTTGAGGATCTTTAGGATGGTTTTATTTGTAGCCTCATCTTGGTTTTTTCCTTGAGGATAGTACATGTTAGAGTAAAGGTTTTAACTTAATTATGTTAATTAAGTTACCTTTATTCCTCTCTTAAGATTTCACTTTAGTTTGCATATTGTGACATTTAATAATTATATTAATTATTAAATGTCTACCTATTAGGGTTAATTTTAGGTTTTGCATGATCTCCTTTTAAGGATTGATCTTTGTAAATATTTCATTCTATTGTTTTGTTAATACATCTTTTCATATTTCAGAGCTTCAAACCCTCTCTTGCTTTTTTCTCCATTCTCTTCCCTGTGACAGGTATCTCTTTGCATGTAGGTGTTCTTGGACTCTGAAGTTGGTTTTGACAACTTCTACATGGTATCAGAGCATGGACCTGCTGCAGCCTATTCTTGTTTTGAATAATTTGGTGCTACAAGGGTTTGATCAGGCTTTCACAGGTTTTCAGGTTGTTTTTTGTGGACCCAGCTTACTTCATTCTTTGGGTTCATTTTGGGCCCAAACAGACCCCGTTGTTGGATTTACAGTGCCTAAAAACCCCTATTTTCAAATAAAGCTTATCCAATTTGGCCACAGTTGATCAAGGAGGCAAAAAAAAATTGGCCCCAGGGCACAAATTTTGAGGTCAAAAATTGAAAAAAATTATAAAAAAATATTAAATTTTTTTCAATTTTTCACTTTTTTTAAACACACAGTTTGAAAGAAGGGAACCGCCTGACGGCCACCCTTCCAACACCAACGCCAATGGCTGCAACTCCACTCGCCGCTTAGGTCTCAGCCCCCTTTCGCTCAGTCAGTGCTCCCTTTGGAGACCAGGAGCCAGTCTTAGCCCCTGTCGGTCGCCCAGCACCCAGTCCTAGTCATATTGGTGACCAAGGGCTCCACCGTCAAGCCCCAGACCCTAGCCCCCTGGTCACTGAGAGGACCAGGGGCCAAAAATTTTTAGCCCCCAGGGCTTGAAGGAGACCTAATTGGGAAATTTTAGCTACTTTCAGTAAATTGGGCATAAAATGGGCATACAGTCTCCCTTTTTCAAAAAAAAGATACCATTGGAAAGCTAATTCTGACATTGTTCTAGTGGTATAGGTGTTTCTACATTATTTTTCCATTTTAATTCTTTTTTTTGTAGTCAAAGTCAGATTATTTTTTTGCACTCCAGGGGGCATAACTTGGTCATTTTTGCTTCGTTTTTTTTTTAAATAGAATCAGAAAGCTCTTCTCGCACTCTATTTAGATATTCTATTATTTTTTCTAGAAAAATTACCAGGTACACAAGATTCATTTTGAAGCCTTTTTTGCTTTTTTCCTACTTTTTCACTGAAAAATCACTACTGGGGTTTGGTTTCTTGCATTGTGGGGGGAGTTTTTTTCTTGCTTTTTGTCATTTACTTCAAAAAACCAAAAACTCTTCACATTAAACATTCATTAAACCTCTCCAAACATGGCCAAAAAACCTTCTTATGTTGAACTTCTCACACCTCATAACTATCATACTTGGAAGGCATTCATGACACGTCTTCTCAGATCAATGGGGTTGTAGTCCTGTTTAGATGTGGTTCAACTAGTTTTGACACGGCCATTTGAGGTTATGCAACATAGGAATAAGACAGATGAGGCTATGGGTTTGATTTCCTTACATGTTTCAAACAACTTGTTGTTTCATCTTGATGGGTGTAATAGTCTTCTTGAAATGTGGACCAAGTTTAATGATTTATTTGGTGCCATCAATCAGTTCCATTCTATACATATTGAGACAGAGATGACTTCACTTGTACTTGATTCTTTTCCCTCTATTGAGGACTTTTTGATGAAAATCAAACAATAGAGATCTCTTCTACAGGGTTGTGGTAAGAACAAAACAGATGAGGAGTGTATTTACCTGATTCTTTCTATGCTTTGAGGTCTTTTCAGATATTCTCTTCGACATTTTATTCCACCATGGATGCATTGGGAAACCACTTTACCATGCCTACTTTTGAGGTGTTTTGTGATCGGTTGACACAAGAGCAGGCCAATATATCACAGTCAGATGCTCTCACAGGATCTAAGAACCAAGCATTGATAGCTCAATCATCTAAAGGGAAAAAGAAGCAAAAAATGAAGCCCAAGATAGATTCAATAGGCAGTGAGAGTTCCTCCAATCCACCTCCTAATACTAATTCAAAACCACAGTTCAATTCTAAACAGGGAAAATCTTTGAAGTCTGGTGAGTCTTCCTCCAAGACTAAGAAGAAATCAGGTGATCCTTGCAGTTTCTATGGAAAGGAAGGACATCCAGTTTCCAGGTGTTGGAAATGATTAGAAGCTTTAGAGGAAGCCATGTAGAAACATAATATCACCTCACCTCAACCTCCTTCCCAACCCACAGGGAAAGGTCATGCTCTTTCTGCGCGAGCATTGTCCTTAGGATCCACTTGGATTCTAGATTCTTGTGCTTCTCACTATATGACACACACATAGGATTTGGTCACCGCACTTGCCCCTACTGGCACTACACACATTGTAGTTGGTGACTCAGCACAACTTTTAGTTAAGGGTTTAGGTATTGTTTCATTGGATGGCGGTTGTCTTCAGGATGTGCTTCTAGTTCCTAAAATTTTGACAAACCTTATTTCCGTTTATCAGACTTTCCACTCTTGCTCTAGTAAGACAATTGAGTTCTCACCACATGATGTGGTTATTCGAGACCTTCATGATCCTGATTTAGTTGTAGCTACTGGGAGTGTGGATTATGCATCTCACTTATATATATTTGATTGCTTTGAGAGTTTAGACACTATAGGTTCCTCTCTTATAGCACATGCAGAGTTAGTGAGCAGGATTTGGCATGAGCATTTTGGCCATGTCAATTATAGATATCTACAGCAGATGAGTACTCAGGAACTTGTGATTGGGCTTCCTCAGATTTCCTGTATTGATGGTGTATGTTGAGGTTGTGCTCTTGGAAAACATCACCGGGATCCTTTTCCTAAGGTTCGAGTCACACGTGGTAAGGCACCCCTAGTGTTGATACACAGTGATCTTATGTCCTTTCTCACTCCTTATTTTTTAGGGACCTGATATGTGCTCACTTTTATTGATGACTTCTCTAGACATACATGGGTGTACTTTCTTAAGTACAAGTCTAGTGTCTTTGATTCATTCAGGAACTTTAAGACATTTGTGGAGAAGTAATCTGGACTTTCTATCAGGAGGATATGCACAGGTAATGGGGGGAGTATGTTAATCAGGATTTCAGAGATTTTTGTACTAAGCATGGTTTACAACATCATTTCATAGTACCTTACACCCCTCAACAGAATGGTGTCGCTGAGAGAAAGAACAGAACCTTACGGGAGATGGAAAATTGTATGATACAGTCTCGAGCTATGAGTTCTTCATTTTAGGCTAAGGCGGTCAATTGTGCCAATTATATTCAAAATCGGATGCCTCATAAGGCATTACGACATATGACTCCTGAGCAGGCTTGGACCCATGTCAAGCCTGATGTTTCTACATTCTAATTTTTTGGTAGTGAGGTTTGGGCATTTATTCCTAATGCTCAGCGGAAACCCATGGAGAGGAAGAGTCAACCACTCATATTTTTTGGCTATTGTGAGGATGTTAAGGTGTACAGGTTGTTTGATCCTGATTCCAGAGAGGTCTTGTTTTGGTGGGATGTCCAGTTTGATGAGCGCTATCCTCAGATGGATTCTCCATCACCAGCTTCTTCCTCACTGCCTACTCCTCCCTCTTCATCTCTTGAGTATTACTTATCTCTTGAGGATGATGCAGATGATGATCCACCATCTCCACCACCACCAGCCACTCATCATTTTCCTAGGTGGGCCTGTGTTACTGTTGAGGAGCTAGTTCTTTGGCAGGTGATCCTTCAGATACTCATCATACTTGTGCTCAGACATCTGGTTCTAGTCTTTTGAGTCATGCCATTTTGGTTGATCCTCAGAATTTTTCAGAGGCGACAGGTCACCTTGAGTGGGATAGGGCCATGGATGAGGAGTATTCTTCTTTGATGAAGAATCATACTTGGGATCTTTGTCCTCTTCCTAAGGGAAGAAAGTTGGTTTAGTGCAAGTGGGTGTATCGTACCAAGTATGTTGCAGATGGTTTGATTGATAAGTATAATGCACGTCTTCTTGCGAAGGGGTTTTCTCAGGTAGAGGGTATTGACTACTCTGAGACCTTTGCTCTTGTTGCCAAGATGAACTCTATATGCCTTGCACTTTCACTTGTAGCTTCACAGGGATGGACAGTGTTTCAGATGGATGTGAAGAATTCCTTCTTGCATGGAGACCTACATGAGGAGATCTATATGGATCATCCTTAGGGATTTGTGCAAGGCACTTCTTTGGTTTGCAGACTTCGGTGTTCATATTATGGTCTTAAACAATCCCCTCGGGCTTGGTATGATAAGATGGACTCTTTATTTCTTTCCTCACTTCACACGCTTTCATACTGATCACACAGTGTATATTCAGTGTCAGGAGGGTGATATTTTGATTCTTGTGCTATATGTAGATGATCTCATTCTTATAGGTAGCTCACCCTCCATGATTCAGAGTGTTTAGAGAGCTTTGATGGAGTAGTTTGAGATGACATATCTCAGTCTTCTGCACTTCTTTCTAGGTCTACAGGTTATTCAGTCTTCAGATGGGATTTCCATATTTCAATAGAAGTATGCTCTTGATATGCTTCAGAGATTTGGCATGCTTGATTGCAAGCCTTCCCCCACTCCATTTCATATAGGTGTTGTTTTGTCTTCCACTTGTTCTACTCCTTCAGTGGATCCCACTTTATACAAGAAGTTGGTTGGAAGTTTGTTGTACCTGACACACTCTCGTCCTAATCTTTCCTTTGTGGTTGGCCTTGTTTCTTGGTTCTCCCATGATCCTCATGAGAGCCATTGGAAAGTAGAAAAATGTATCTTGAGGTACATATGGGGCACCACTCATTATGGCATTCACTACACTTCAGGATCCCCTCACATTATTAGCTTCACTGACTCAGATTGGGCTGGTGATGTCAATGATCGAAAGTCTACTTTTGGCTTTGTTTTTTGCCTTGGCTCTAGTCCTATCACATGGTCTTGCAAGAAGCAGTCTGCTATTGCATTATCATCTACAGAGGTTGAATACCAAGCAATAGTATTAGCTAGTTAGGAAGTTTTATGGCTTTGGCAGCTGATGATAGAGTTTGGGTTTCCTCCTGATATTCCCACTATTCTTTGGTGTAACAATCAGAGTGCCATTCACATTTCCCACAACCCAGTGGAGCATCAACGAACTAAGCACATTGAAATCCACATGCACTTCATCAGGCAGTTGATTCAGGATGGTTCTCTCATCTTGGAGTACATTCCTACAAAGGAGCAGGTTGCAAACATCTTCACTAAACCTTTGGCATCTCCGCTATCTTTAGTTGTGCTCCATTCTTCTTGGGGTAAAGGAAGTTATACTTGGGGGGTTTTAGTGAGGCCTTCCTTCCTTCATGTTTTTGTTCAGCATGTTTCTTTATCTCTTTTTGGAGAGGAGTTTTTTCCCACTGAGTTTTCTCCTTTACTCCACTTTACAGAGATTTGGTTGTATTCGGATACCTGATCAAGCCTAGTTGTCGAGACCCTTTTTTTATTTCTTGCATTGTAGTTACCTTTGCTTTCTTGCATTGTAGTTACATTTGCTTTCTTGCACATGTTTGTAGCTACACTTTTTCTCATCTTAAGGGGGGGTGTTAGAGTAAAGTTTCTAACTTAATTATGTTAATTAAGTTACCTTTATTCCTCTCTTAAGATTTCACTTTAGTTTACATATTGTGACATTTAATAATTATATTAATTATTAAATGTCTACCTATTAGGGTTACTTTAGGTTTTGCATGATCTCCTTTTAAGGATTAATCTTTGTAAATATTTCATTATATTGTTCTATTAATACATCTTTTCATATTACAAAGCTTCAAACCCTCTCTTTCTTTTTTCTCCATTCTCTTCCCTGTGATAGGTATCTCTTTGCATGCAAGTGTTATTGGACTCTGAATTTGGTTTTGACAACTTCTACAGTACTGAGTGGAAAAGTGATGTTGGATATTAAACTTTTGGCATAGGTCACAAACATCTTGATTTTTGAAAGGTGTCATGTTATCTGAGATAATGGCTTGAGGGACACCATAGCCACAAATTAGGTAATTTAGGATGAACTTGGATATCTGCTTTCCTGTGATATAAGTCATGGGAATGGCATCTACCCACTTGGTGAAGTACTCATTGGCAGTGATTATGAACTTATGTCCACTGGATGAGGTGGGGGTTATTTTTCCAACGAGATCGAGCCCCCACTGTGAAAAGGTCCAAGGTGTAACAATCGGGTGAAGCTCCTGAGTTGGTGCATGGATGAAATCCCCATGTTGTTGACATTATAAACACCTTTTGACGTAATCATGAGCTTCACTTTCTATTCTAGGACAATAGTGCCCAGTCCTCAACAATTTTTTGGCCAAGGTAATACCGCTTGAATGTGAACCACAAATGTTGTTATGTACCTTGGTTAAAGCGGTTATGTACTTGGTATATTCACATTTGGCATGTATAGATTTGGTGTGATAATGTTGTTTTGTTGAAGACTCATGCATTAATTGTTTGGTTGATAGATTTGTAGGTTTGGACTTTAATTTAAATCTACCATAGGGAAAGGTGTTCCAAAATTTAGATTAGGCATACTCACATTTGTTGTACCATTAAGGATTGTAGGAGATAATGATCCCATGTATGGATTGTATAAATGTGAGTTTTGATAATCAATTGGCATTGTAAGAAATTGTATAAATGTTGAGCAACTAGTTGGAAATCAAGAATTTAAAATATACATGAATCCGATGTTGGGTCATAACCAAGGAGGCAACTGTGGAAAACAAAAGTATGGCAATGTAAACCATGTATACGACCATGTTGCCGCATCCATTGAGGAAATGGTCACTGTCATTAATATCAAGGGAAAAGTTGATTGTGGAGTCACCACATGCGGCAGCAAAGTCACCATCATTGGGCCATCACAGCCACCTAGGGCATCCACCTCCAATCCAAAATCCATCCCTCATGGCTACAATGTCCTAGACCAACTAAAAATAACTCCCGCTTAGATCTACATCATGAAGTTACTGAAGATATCCCTCGCCCACAGGAAAATCCTAGGAGAAGCATTGGATTCTTCCACCGTCTTCGTGGATCTAGATACTGACCAATTCAAAGCTATGGTCAAAAATATCACCACTCCAAGCCTCCTAACATTTTTTGATCAGGACTTCCCTTCCCAACCATCTAACAATCATGCTCTTCACCTTGAAGTCCTGGTTCACAAAAATAAAGTCAAAAGGGTTTTGGTGGATGAGGGTGCAGGTCTTAACATTTGTTCCCTCAAGTTAATAAAAAATCTAGGATTCTCAAAAGATGCCACTAAAAAGGGTAGGGGCATCACAATCAGAGCTTATGATGATCAGGAAAGAGTGTCTCTAGGCACTATCCAGCTCCCTATCCAAGTAGGGCTAGCCATTATGGAAACAACCTAGTAGGTCCTTGACCTTGATCTACCCTATAACATTCTCCTGGGGCATCCGTGGATCCATGGGATGCAAGCGGTTGCATCAATCTTTCATCAATGTGTCAAATTCCCATATGAAAATCAAGAGGTTACCATCTACAGTGATCCTGAACCCTTTGCCTATTGCAAAAGCCTGGAATCCAAATATTATAAAATCCCTCAAGTTTCAAAGAACGATGAAGGCCCCACCACTCCATATGTAGACCCAGCTACATTAGCCTCCACTTCTAAGAAAGAGACACCCGCCATTCCTGATATCTCCAAAATCAAGGCCATTGTCCAAGATGATGGATGTGGGAATTACAAAATGAAGAAAAGTGATTTCATGGTAGGGGAGTTACCACAATCTCCTAGATCTCACAGACGACCTCAACCAATGGGAACATCATCCCATACTTTCAAAGCGGACCCCTCTAGATTCAGAAGATGGGGAGATTTAAGTCAGGAAGTGGTAGACAAAAGAGACATATCAAGTCTACTATACCAAGATGAAAGGCTCGTGCCTGATCTATCCCTGGATGAGAGCAGTAAAGGATTATAAATGATGGTCAATATGGGTTATAACAGAAATAAGAAACTGGGACAAAATGATAATGGTCTTTTAGTACCTCTCATTCCTAAGACACGTATGAGAAATCTTGGCCTTGAATGTACCCCTCCAAGGTGACCATACTTGGAAAAGGTGCCTCAGTTAGGAAGGTCAAAAATCCCTCTTGTTTATCAACTTTTGCCCTTCAAATACCAGTACCCACAAGTCAGGTCATAGAAAACTTTACCCTTGGCATGCTAGATATGAGTAGTAATGACGAAGACCCTATAAAGGATTTCCCCATGTTTTTTGAAGATACTTCCCTACTAATGATTAGCACCTTGTCTTTTGAGACCAATGACCACTGAACCCATGAAATAAACCTAGTCTACCCCCAGCTCATCAATTACAACCAACGAGGACCGCCAATTTTGGACACCTTCAAAAATGATGAGGTGCTCTCAAAATTCATGGGACTAAGGGATACCATACCATACGGAGATCACAAGGTTGGGTTTGACATCATACTGGACACACAAGCCTATTATGGGGAAACAATTGAATCCTTTAATCACAAAAGCAAAAAATTGAGAATAATCTCAAGGTCTTTGAGTGAAAACCACATCGTGGCACTCTCTGACCTGAAAAAAGAAAAAATAAAGGGCGTATCCAATGGTGAAAACCTCTTGAGGCACCGGAGGATGAAGGATTTAATCTTCCTCTCAGTGTAATTCATCAAGAGAAGTCGGCGGTTCTAGCCGAGAGGTGCAACCCAGTCAACTTGGGAACAAAGGAAACTCTACATATCACATTTTATGTTGAATCATTGATGTTAGAAGAACAGGAGCTCCTAGATGCCTTCTTAAAGGAGAGAAAGGTCAAATTTGCATGGAGCTATGTTGATATTCCTAGGCTTGATCCAGAGGTTGTGGTCCACCATCTAGCAGTTTACCCTGAAGCAAAGCCCGTTAGACAAAAGCTCAGAAAAATGCATCCTCAGATCGCCTTGTTGGTCAAAATAGAACTACAAAAGCTCCTGGATGTAGGGTTCATACGACCGATCTATTATTCAGAGTGGGTATCAAATCTGGTACCCATCTCAAAACACACTGGGGGCATCTGTATCTGCACAGATTTTAGAGACCTAAACAAGGCATGTCCCAAGGATGACTTCCCACTTCCCAACATTGATATGAGTGTAGATATAACCCCGGGACATGAGATCATTAATGGATGGATTCTCTGGGTATAACCAAATCATGATAGCTAAAGATGACCAACATAAAACAAATTTTACTTGTCCATGGGGGACATATTGCTAGAACATGATGTCGTTCGGCCTAAAGAACGCTAGAGAAACATATCAAAGGGCCATGACATTAATCTTTCATGGCATGATCCATAAGACTGTGGAAGATTATGTCGGCGATATATTAGTAAAATCTAAAAAGAGGTAGGACCACATAGCAGCATTGAGTGCCATCTTTGACAGATTGGAGAAATACAAAGTCTACCTTAATCCAAAGAAGTGTGTCTTTGGTGTACATTTAGGTAAGTTGTTGGGATACATCATGTCTATGAGAGGAATTGAAATAGATTCCACTAAGGTAAAGGAAATCCTTGAGATGGAGGAACCTAAGACATTGAAACAATTGAGAGGCATGTAAGGAAGGTTCCAGTCCATCTACTGATTCATAGCTCAATTAGCAGACAAAGCAGTCCCCTACTCTCACCTACTCCACAAGGGGGTAGCATACAAGTGGGATGAAAAGTGTGATCAAGCCTTTAACAAGATCAAAGAATATTTACTCACACCACCAGTCCTCATGCCATCAATTCCAAGCAAGCCTCTGATCTTATACATATTAGCAACAACAGCAGCTCTCGGTGCTCTCTTAGCACAACATGACAAAAATGGAAAAGAGAGAGCTATCTATGATATCAATAGAACCATGGTGGGTCATAAGCTGAACTACACCACCATTGAGAAAGCATGTCTAGCATTTTTATTTGTAGCACAAAATTTTAGGCATTACATGCTAGCCCATTAGATAAAGCTTATCACAAAAATGGACCCCCTTAAGTACCTACTTTCCAAAGCAACGCTTACAGGGCAAAAAAAAAAGTGGGTTATGATTCTCACAAAGCATGACATAGAATATGTGGAATGAAAGTCCATCAAGGGGCAAGCAATTACAGATCAAGTGGCAGAGGCACCCATATACTCGAAAAATCCCCTTATCTCATAATTCCCCGATGAATCAATTTTCAATGTAAGCGTAGCGAATCACTGGAAATTATTCTTTGATGGATCCTACACGCAGCATGGATTGAGAGAAGGGATCTTCTTTATCACCCCACAAGGGGATTGCATTCCAAAATCATACAGGCTATCATTCCCTTGCATGAATAACATAGCAGAATATGAAGCTCTAGTCATAGGGCTAAGAATAGTAGTGCAATGGTAGATAATGGCACTTAAAGTCTATGGGATTCACAACTTGTGATTAATTAAGTAAACGATGAATATCAAACAAAGGACGACAAGCTAACTCCATACAATAAATTGGTGGAAATACTTAAGGAAGTCTTTATTGATCTCATTTGAGCAATTACCCAAAGCAAGCAACAAAGTTGCAAATGCAATGGCTACCATCGGATCACTCCTAGAGATCCCATGCAACGTCCCCAAGCAAAAATTCCTTGTAGAGTAGCTTATTGTGCCCGCATTCAAGGTACCAAAGTCTGAATTTTTGTGCAAAATCGTTGGTCCTGGTGATCCCTGGTACCATGATATTTACACTTATCTGAGAATAGGAGTCCTCCCCGTGACATAACCTCAAATTTTAAGAAATCCTTTGTCAAAAATTCATCCCGGTTTGTCATCCTAGGAGATACCCTTTACTGTAGGAGCATTGAGGGAACCCTATTACGTTGCTTAAACGTTGAGGAAGCATTGACCACCTTAACCAAAGTACATAATGGCATTTACAGTTCACACTCAAGCGGTATGACTTTGGCCAAGAAATTGTTGAGGACGGGGTACTATTGGCCTACCATGGAAAGAGAAGCACATGATTATGTCAGAAGGTGTCTACAATGTCAGCAGCATGGGGACCTCATCCATGCACCAACTCAAGAGCTTCATTCCATCATCACGCCATGGTGCTTTCTGTAGTGGGGGCTTGATCTCATTGGAAATATAACCCCCACCTCATCCAATGGCCACAAGTTTATCATTACCGCCACTGAGTACTTTACAAAGTGGGTGGAAGCCATACCCATGACTTACATCACTAGAAAGAAGATATCAAAGTTCATCTTAAACTACTTAATTTTTCATTATGGTGTCCCTCAAGCCATTATCTTAGATAATGGGACACCTTTCAAGAATTAGGATGTTCGTGACCTATTCTACAAATTCAAAATCCAACATCACTTTTCCACCCCGTATTATCCCCAAGGAAACGGCCAAGCTAAGGCTACAAACAAGACCATCCTAAAAATACTCAAGAAGACAATCAATGAAGCTGGTCATGATTGGCATCTTCAACTAAATCTCACCCTCTGGACCTATTGAACAAGCATCTACACACCCACAGGTGCCACCCCATTTTCCCTAGTCTACGAATCAAAAGCCATACTCCCCATCGAGATCGAGCTCAAGTCACTAAGAATATCACTGCAGAATCTCATCACAGATGAGGAATATCAGATGTCAAGATTGAATGAGTTGGAACTACTAGATGAACGATGAATGGAGTCCTTAAACCATTTGCAAGTATATCAGAACCACCTCAAGAAGAACTATAACAAGAAGATCAAGAGTAGGACCTTCCAAGTCGAAGAACTTGTTCTAAAGGAAAATCAAAAGAACATACCCAATCTGGATGGCAAAGGAAAATTTGAACCCAATTGGTTGGGACCATTCGTCATCACATCAAGTTACAAGTTAGGGGCATATCAGTTATCAACACCAAAAGATGAGCCTCTGCAGGAGCCCATGAATAGCTCCCATCTCAAAAAGTTTTATGCCTAAATATTTCAAAGGTATAAAACCAAAAATACAAAAGAATCTAAAAATTCTCCTAAAACAATGGTCACCCTAATGAAAACCTAGAAAATAGGCATCTCTGTGACAACAAAAAAAGAAAAAAATCCAAAAAAAATAGAAAAATGATTAAAAACAGTAAAGAGAAAAAAAATCATCCTCTAGTGAAAACCACTTCGGTGGCGCTTTGCACAGATACCTTGGTGAAAATCTGACAAACAAGTGCCATGTGTAAATAAGCACTTTTCATCCACCAGGATCTTCACGGCTTGTTTTGCATCATCCATCCATTACGCTTTCATCCATCACATCCAATATCTACATCCATCCTCCATCTATGTCTGCATCATAGCTTGGTCCTATGTTTGTGTCATGATCCCTCCTAGTACTACTCAGCCCATTCTTAAGGTCAGTTTGTCCTGCCTTTATCAGAGTAGTCTATTGCACCGCACTGGGGGCATGTTCTCTTCAAATCGGATTCGTGTACATTCTTGAAGTCTTCCCTAAATCGAAAAATCCAAAAACATTCATAAAACCAAAAACATTCAAAACATATCAAAATCCAAAAAATTGGTCAAAAATTTCAAAGGTCAAAAAATAGATTTGTCTAGTCAAACTACGTCATCTCTAAGCTTGGAACGTAGGAAAGGTTGATCTTTGATCATCCCCTGAGACATTTAGGTCAGTGCTTTAGGAGTCTGTCATAATAAATTGGCAGTCCATTTGTTCATATCTCATCAATAATTGAGTCTGTGTCAGTCGAACTACGTGGTCTCTGTGTGTATAACATAGGGAGGGCTAATCTGGTTGATCAGCCCCCGAAGCCCCTAGGATAGGTTTTTAGGTTAGGTATTTGGTCAAAATCTCATAAAACACCTAAAAAAATTGAAAATTTGAAAATCAAAACATTTGAAAAATCTCAAAAATACCAAAAAATAGCCTCAAAATATTTCAAAAACATCCAAATATTTGAAAAAATCCATCCATCCCCATCTCACTTTCACCCGCACAAACTCATTTGACTACAAAATCCAATGAATAATTCTGATGAAAGATGTATAATTTGATGTATTATCAAGTACTTGTGATATTTAATGTGTAATTTTCAATTTTTTTAAATTTTATCCCCGACTTTCATCAAAATTTGTCAAAATTTCGACAAACATGCAAAATCAAATTGTGGCCGACATAAATAAAAGTGAGTTCACCTATTCTTGTGAATTTTCTCTACTTGAGAATTTGCTATACTTGCGACAGTTTGTGGAGAACTAAGGACGGTTTTCTTGGAAAAAATTAGAAGAAAATCAAGAAGATATTACCAAGTTGACGGTAGTCATTGTCTTTTTCCAGAATTCATTTGTGAAGTCAAATTTGTACTTCTAGGTTTGAAAATCATATTTTAAAGCAACATCTCATCATATTTCATTTCCAGATTTTGTTGTGTGCAAGTTCAATATTCTGATTTTAGGAGTCTAACGGTTGGAAATCATAGTAAAATTGAAATTTAATAAGTTCTGGAATTAGCATTTTAAAATGTTTTTTGGGGTCATTAACTTTAGACTATCTTCTCTTTTGCAGGGGTGGTTGCATGCCAAATTTTTTTGGTGTAAAATATCAGAATTATTAGATTTTGTTACATGTCTATGATTGAAAATTATTAGAGTGTGAGTTTGATATTTTTTGAAGATCTAAATATTCAAGTTTTGTAAAAAAAAATCATGTCAGATAATATTAGTCCAGAACAAAATGAAGAGACACTTGATAGATTGTGGGCTAGATTGAAAAGAAAGGGTGATGGGAAATTTTATTGTCCTTGCAATAATTACAAGGGCTTAAAGATGAGAACACTTTTAATCACAACAGCTGAGAAACATTGTAGGGAGCATGGTCAAATTTAAGGGGGGCATGATTATCGTCCATTGGTAAGTTGTTCAATATATGTGTTTATATTGATTGAATTTGTAAATGTTTATATCGTTTTAACATTTTATGTATATAAAAAAATCACTTGATCATGATCATGGTTTATTTGTGTCTATCATTATTATAAAGGTGGGGTGCCCTAGGGCACATGATATGGATTATCACGGCCCGAAGAATGTGGTTTTCCAAGCGGAGGAGCATGGAGCTGTGAATATCAAAGATGAAGTTAATGATACTATGGAAGAAAATGATCATGCGCCAGAAAACACAGTTGAAGATGATGGTACAAATATATTGATCCATGACACATTTAGTGGCACAGCTGATCATGATGATTGAGATGACTTTGATGATGTTCATGATTTACCTGTACTTGAGAAGGCATATGAGCCCCTTTATGAAGGCTCCCAAACAACTCTTCTCTCTTCTATATTGTTGTTGGTGAACTTGAAGGTTATGAATGGTTTATCCAACATAGAAATCTCACGGATGTTAAGGTATGTCATTTATGTCATCTTTTTCATCTATTTTAATTGTTGTTAGTTCATCACTAGTAAATAAAGGATGAAATATGTACCATTAATATTTTTTATATTAAAAAATTACTTTCTATTGTAGATTGATTGGTGAATTTTTGTTACCATCATCAAATATTTTACCTCGCTCATACCGAGATTTATCTGGCATTATGAAAGATATTGGAATGGAGTATCAAGCAATAGATGCATGTCCCAATGATCATATTATATATCATAAACAACATTAATATGCAATAGAATGCCCAGAATGTCATATCAGTAGATATCGACTAGATCAACTAACAAAAAAGGGGCCTCGCAAGGTTCTTCGTTATATTCCCATTATTCCACATATGCAACGATTATTTAGGTGCAAAATTAGCACAATTTATGGATTACCGTGCACAGAATAGAAGTGGAGATGACATTCTTTGAATGCCTGCGGATGGTTCTGCATTTAAGGACATGGAGGGAAAATGGCCACACTTTAAAGAAGAACCTCGTAATCTCAGGCTTTCATTGGCAGCAGACGGTGTCAATCCATTTGGAGAGCTAAGATCTATTTACTCGGTGTGGCCTGTTTTTGTTATCAACAATAGCATTCCTCCATGGATGTCAATAAAGAGGGAGCACATAATGTTGGCAATGATTGTTCCAGGTATTTGTTTACATCAATTTTATTTAACGTAGTAGCATCTCATTTGTCTTATTTGTTGCATAATGACTCATATTTTTTTCATTTAATAGTCATGTACATTAATTTATATATATTGTAGTAAAATGGTTATAATAATTATGTAATGTTTATGTTCATTCAACTAGGTAAGTACCAAGTTAAAGATATGAATGTATATATCGAGCCTCTTATCGACGAGTTACTAAAGTTATGGAATGGTGTCACTATGTATGATGTCTCTAGACCAATAGGACAAAGACAATTTCAATTCATGTAATGCTTGTATGGACAATTCATGATGTCCCAGGGCTAACACATTTTTGTGGTATGTTATAACGTTTGATTGCACTTTAACGATATTTAATTTTATGAAGTAGATATCATGCATATTTTTTAAATAATCTATTCATTATAAATAATTATAAAAATTGACATATTTAATCCAATTATATATGATCTTGCATGTCTTCAAACAAAGGGAAAATTTGTATGTCCAATTTGTGGTCCAAAGATGAAATCTCATCATTCAATAAGTTTAGGAAAGCAGGTGTTTGATGAGTATAAGCACTTCCTCCACAGAAATCATAAGTATCGAACTACTGAAAAACATATTTTCAATGGAAAGAAGAGACTACATCAAAACCACGAAGAATGACACCTCGCCTATGGAAGTTTGAATATAATAGAATTAATCGTCAAGGTTATACATCGGATCAAATTGTTTATCTATCATATATGATATGTTTGGAATTTATATTTTTATATTGTGTTGTGTTTACTCATGTTTTAATTGACAATGATTGTCATTGTTAATTTGTTTAACTTATATGCTTCATGAAGGTCATCAAGGTATTAATGGTTGGCTTCCATAGGGACTAAAAATTTATCCAAGAAAATTTAGTAGGTTGCGCTACTATGAGCAGCTACAAATTGTGCATTTCTTTGACACAATGCATATTGGAAAGAATATAACAGAAACATTATGGAAAATATTGGATGGAAGGCATGACAAAGAAAAATTTGTCAAATTTGTAGTGACATTAGGGAAGCCAATCATGCAATGAAAAATGTCATTCAATTAAATAGCGATGGAGACCAAATTAATATAAGTCCCTTCCTTGGTTATTAATGGAGCAGCAAAGCAATGCTCTAAAAAAAGTAATATGAAAAATTCAATTTCCCACAGGATTTGTTGCGAACATAAACAATCTCATAACAAAGAAAGGTGAATTTGGGTTAGGGATGAAAACGCATGATTGGCATACCTTCATTAAGGTAATCATTCTAGTATAATATATATATATATATATATATATATTTGTATACTGCATGTACTTTTCAGTGTATTATGTTTACTACTTTTGGAAAAATAATGAAAAGATCATTTTATAATTGTTGCAGTAAGTTCTACCTCTATCTCTCCCAGACAACTTCGACAACAATGTCAAGCAAGTTATATATGATCTTGGAAAATACATGAGGTAAGTAGCGATATTTGTTCAATTCATTATATAGATCTTATAATTGCCATTTGTTTTACTTGTTATGTAATATATTGTATGTTTTTGTTAAATATCGTTAATATATTTGTGCCTTGAATCACTTGTAGATGGTTGTCATCTAAAGAAATCCATAAAGAAGATATAAATTATTGGAAGAGAAAAATTCCTCGTCTAATGTGTGAAATGCAAAAGTGTCTACCTTCAACATTTTTCAATGCACAAGAACACTACATACACCAAGTTGAGGATATTGAATTGTGTGGACCTGTACACATAAGGTCAATGTGGATGGTTGAGAGGCATTTGAAATTTTTCAAGGCTTTGGTTAGACAAAGAGCACAACCTGAGGGTTCTATGGTGGAGGGATATATGTTATACTAGACCATGGTGTACATTATTGAATATCTTCCTAAGTTTGCAGCAAAGATCCATGTAGATCACATTTGGGATCCCAACTCCATTAACAAATTCAAAGGGGAGTACCTGATGGGGAAAGGTGGATTGAGGAAAGTGAGAGGTAATTATAAGATGGTCATGAAGATTAAATAGAATATATTTTATATTTGGTTTTTATGTATATTGTACTTATTTAATTATTAATCTTCAATATACATCAATTATAAATTAAGGTCGTATACCATGGTAATTAACTAATTAATATACGTCGTTTGTGAATTTCATTTTTTTTTATATAGTTGGTCGAGAGTGGGATGCACTACATTTGTACGTCACAAACAATCTTGATTGGATGACGGTATGGTGAACAATGTCAACAATCTGGTCACTCATTAACATGGGTAGGTGTGGCTTCATTGGTTAAAGAAGCTCATCGTAATGGAGATTCCAATGTTACACCAAGGGAAATTGATTTAGCATATGGTTTAAGAGATAAACATGTACGTATAAATATATTAATCACCCCATTTAATTATTTTCAATTATATTGATGTATATATATGTTGAGATTTTTTTCTTTGCATACATTCGGCCAAGAATAAATATGTTTATCAACTAACGATATTGCAATAATTTTTACATGTTTGACATATTGCAGGTGAAACAACACAAGGCTATGTGGTGCAATGGTCATAAATTTTGAATCAATAAGTTGGATGACATGAAGAAAACTTGTGATTCTGGGATAACTGTAGTGTTTCAGGTGACTGATGTTTCATCTAGAAGCGACATACATCCAGAAGTCTCAGAAAATTGATACTATGGGATTTTGGATGATATACTTGAGTGTGACTTTAAGTCCTTCGAATTAGTTTTGTTCGTCATCCTATGGTACAAGCTACAATTGAATGAAAATGATCCTGATAGAACTGTTATTGAACATGATAGTGGATTTACCATGGTTAGCTAGAAATGAGCCCTATGTTCTTCCAAGCCAATGTGAGGAGGTATTTTACTCAGAGGTTCCAAGTAAACTGGGTTGGTCATTTGTTGTTAGATATGATCCAAGAGGGAGGCCAGTAAAGTATAATGTGGTGGAAGAAGAAGATACCGAAGAACTAGAAGATGATGTAGATGATGATCAGGATCAATATTTAGTTGATGATGTGCCTAACGAAGATTTTGAAGAGGAGGAACTAGATCATGATGATGTAGGAGTTAATGTTCATGAAGATAATATCCATGTGGATGATGACATTATCGAATCTAATATCAATGACGATGATGATGATATGACCAATGCTTACAATGTCGAATTTGGATTGGATGATACAAACAAAGAGTTGGATGAAGAAGATCAATGACATTGAAATGTATGAGTTATGTGATTATATTATCTATTTGATATTATTTTTTGATAGAATTATATTTGACTTATGTGGTTACATAATTAATTCATGATGTTTTTAATTTTTATGCCATTACATAATTAATTCATAATGTACTTTTTAATGTCTAATTTTAATTCATGATGTTACAACTATTGTAGCTCTCCTACAAATTTCCATATAATCATAATGAATAGTGTTTTGGGAAATTTCATGAAAGATGACATATTGATCGTAGTAGTGAAATAATTGCAAAGTCATTTAGATTTTTTAGACCAATCACCATTCGCAATGCCATTTTTAGGATCATCTCCAATTTGATTAATAGGACACATAAGGTAGGATTTTATTGGCTTATCTTGGAGGAACATTGTGGCTTTGTGTAATGTGAGCAAATTTTGCATGGGGTAGTGGTGCAGGAGCACCTACACCTCATCTTATATGCTTAATCATGTGATGATAATTATGGAGGTCAATAGGTTGGTTTAGGCATTTCAAGAATTTTTTATTGTGAATAAGGTCACTCAAGACCATTAGTCATGTTCTAGGTGAAGTTTTGAGTTATGAGTTTGAGTCTTGCACTAAAGAGTTTTGTAGCCTTTTTAAGGAAAATTGGAGAATTTACATGTAAAAGGGCGCAAGGTTAGTGTCATTTCAATAATAAGGCTATTATCAAGCCACTATCATGGTCTTAGAGGTGTCCTAGGAGTTTCAATACATTTGAAAGGTCAAAAAATTAAAACATTTCAATAGTGATATTAACAACCTTGAAATTAGTGTGTTTTATGTTTCATGTGATCATAAAATATTAAAAATTCAGTTGTAGAGGTGGTTTTTCGATGGTTAAGGTTTAAAGGCCTTTAAAATTCATAAAGTGATCATTGTAAAGGTTGTTGATAGTTGAGGATTTAAAATAAAAGCTCTTGACATTCAAAAATCTATGTTTTTCTTGAAATTTTTTGTATTTTTCCTATTTTGCAACACTGTACAGTCACATACAGCCATATTTTGTTGTGAAATCAATTCCATGTCATGAAGATATGTATTACTTTGATTTGAATCTGATTTGAGGGCTTAAGGCATTGATTTGAGTTAGAAAGCTTCATTTCTTTGCATATAGCCCGGTTACCCTGTTTTTGAGGGTTTTGTAGTCCAAACATGATATAAAGGGGATCTTACAATTTTTTTAATTATTGTAGCTTGTGTAAGAGGACCCATGGATACTTTTGTAATTGTAAGATACATTAATAGGGTGTAGGATGAGAAATGAAGAAGGTATAGTTGTCCTCAAAAGTTTTGTTAAGAAAAGCATGTGAAATGAGAGGTTCAAGCCTAGGTTTCAGCAAAATATGTATGGGAGATCTGATTTTATGAATTTTTATCCATTTTCAGACCTAATGGGTTGTGTCTGAGTTGGTTTTGAGGTCTGGGAGGTTGTGGAAGTAGGAGATTCAATAAACCCTCATGATTTTACTAATTATGTGATTCAGTCTATTCACAATGGCAATCATGTAGTGAACAGATGTGATTCTAATCTAATTATATATGAGGACAATATGTTCAGTTAATAGATGTAAAAAATAAAATGGGTGAAACTAACATGAAGTGTATGAGACCAGTAACTTTTTGGGTAACGAAGTTAAGTGAAAGTATGAGATGAGCAGCTTCTATCTGGTTTAAACTCTAATTGCTTGGCATTATATATTTGTTTATAACTTGTACAAACATGCAAAGATGTAATTAATAAATTCTTCTTAATGATCCAAATGATACTTTTGGTCTACTGTGATTGACTTGAAGGGTTTAGTCTTTACTTGAAAGAACTAGCAAATCACACCACACAGATGCAACAAAGGTGCATTGATAAACTGGACATATACTTGATATATCAATTTAAACAGCACAGAATTATCAACCTTGGAGACAACTTAATAATATTTTCAATAAATTCAACAAACAATAGATACCAAAAATATGCCACATAATCAGATAACTTCCATTGATTCTTTCATAGTTTCAAATATGTGTCTTAGTCTCTTCAAATAAAAACATCATTGTTGTATCCTTCTCCTATATTCCTATCCTACTATCTTCTATCTTATATCTTATATCTGTTTTGAAATTATGAAACAGATATAAATACAACAAAATTGTGAAAGGACACGTCCCTTTAGAAATGTTTTTGCTTAACAACAGTAACAAACTAAAATTATGCTCTATTTAGCTATAAATGGACATTTGACAAATGATCTAAGTAATCATGTCACTCGTGTGTGTCAGTATCTCCAAGTGCATTCTGGATTGCTATCTCCATTATCACCATCTTTTCGTTATGTTCACATGCCTCGTCCATTGTCGAATTTTTTCTTGTAGCTGCCTCTAGAATTGTTTGTAGCATTGATTCACATTCCTCAATCCACCTATCCCTTTCTTTCAGTTTTCCTTCATCTTCAAATAACATTGGTAATCCCTTTTTTGTGGTCTCGATCAACCCCTGTTCATCTCCCTGCAATTCTTCATGGAAATCTTGATGTTTTTTAAGGAAATGATTGGTAGTATCAATATCCACATTGTCTGGAACATCCCTTCCTTTTATCTCTTGGAGCTTCTGCTGGATTCTTTCATTGACCCTCTTATGCTCTTGCTCTGCAGTGTAGTTTTTTTAATGTGTTCCCCAGAGTCTACTCAACCAGGTCATCAAATTATCTTTCCTTCTCTTTATTATTGCAGTAAGTGCATCATATTTACCCTATGAGTATGCATTTGATCCTTCCCATTGGTCTTTTATCTGTGATGTCTCACCATGAGTCAACTACTTTTTGGATCCTAATTCAATTCCCACCATGTCTTTCAAATGATCATTTTCCCTGAGTAATCTTCCATTGTGTGTCCTATACATTTCTTTTTCCTTAATTAGCATCTAGATTTGTGCTATGTTCAACTTGGCAGCACTAATACCAATATCTGTTGTTGTTATGGGATCAACTTCACCAGCTTTTAATGTCATTACATGCCCAAAATCTTTCTCAGTATCAATTACAACAGATCTCCTGTGTGGTGGATATAAGGCCCATATCATGAGTGATCCTTCATCTGGATTATACTTGGACCCTACATATATCTTTGTTACTCATTCAGGGCTGAGCTTGTGTGTGGTGTTTTTATTTTTCAAGAAGCTATCAAAAACAGAAGCAGAGTTTAAATCTAACCCAGGGAAAATCATAACACCTGCATCCTCCAAAAGCTTCCTTTCCTTCTTCGGGGTCATGCCTTCCATTTCTTTCTCTACACTTAACTTTAACTTGCTCAACAATTGCTCTTCATTATCAGGTGTTATATTCTCTACTGACTTCCTTATCGATTTTCCTTTTTGCTTGTACAAAAAAGCTTTAAACTCTGGGGTTTTAACAAATTCATCATCTTCCACAAATGATTTGTATGCCATCTGCCTTGTATCTGAATCTGAACTCTCCTCAACATCTAGTTCCCTAAGAGGACTCTTGTATTCTTGAGTTTTCATCCTAGAAATTTTATCAACTGTACTGTGAGGCCTATCACCACCAGTTACCTGTTCTTTCGAAGACAACAACTCTATATTTGGAAATCCTCTATTATATTCATCAACAACCCTTTCATCTTCTTCTTCCTCCAGATTCCTAATTAGGTCATCATATAGATAGGGTACATGATTATATCCTCCCAAGTTCATTTTATCCCTAGCAAAATTAATATAGCCTTCTGGATCAAATCCTTTTCGTGGTGGACCCTTCTTCATGTTGTACTACAAAATTTTATTGAGAACCATATCATACCCATCCCTTGAAAGCACAGTGAAGTCACCAAAGCATAGTTTGTTGGGAATAAACACCTATTTTCCAAAGGAACTCAAATTCATACCATCTAAATAGTCCAATTCCCTAGCAATCTCCAAATAGGCAATCCTATCAGGCACCATCCTTGGTAGAATAAAAGGTGCATCCTCAAATCCATATACTCTTATCATAGTGGCACATTCTAAGCAATACCAGTCTCCCCAATTATGATTTATTGGTCCATTAAAGTCCTTGGGCATGAGAAATATTTTTATCTCATCTGACAACGAATACTCACAAGGATGATGGTATAATCTATATAATGGTTTCACAAAAAATTCTTCAAAATGTATGAAACAAGAGTTAGAAAATCTACAGTCCCAGATGGTAGTCCAAAGTTGCACTGGTAGTAATTTTCCTTCTCTATCAAATTGTGAAACCCTCAACTTTTCAGGCCACTTTTTCAATTATTGTCCATAATAGAGTATCATGTGCACTAGGATTGAATATTCCTTCAGGTGCAGAATGGGAGCTCCATTTTTTATTGCTATCAATCCTGAATCAAGGCTTTTAAATACATGTGAGGCATAATAAAAAGTCTTGAGTTGTTGCATTGGATATCTACTGAAAACACCATGGGTACTAATGACATGTATTCAGGGGCCTCCACTCCCAACACTTAACATTCTAAAAAATAAGTGTATCTCATATAGGGTTTGAATAAATCAACATGAAATGGGGGACCATCACTGTCATCTAATGAAACTAAGCTTCCATCCTTCTTAGATCTATGTAATGGCAACCTCCAACCCTTGTATATAGTGTCCATTCTCCAGAACTCCTTTTCTAACTTCTTAGGTATAATTTTCTCATCACACACCCCTTCCAAGTTAAAAACTTCATAGATGGAAGCCTCTGATATATGTATAAAGGGTTTTGCTGATGGATCACAGATAGCTTTGATCTTTGGGTCATAATAGGAGGCTAACATTTTCACCAATTCTGCATCTACAAACACATTAGGGTAGACTAATTTTCCTAGGTTAAACCTCCATGGATTGCACACTAGCTCATATCGATTCCTTCGGTGGTAATGAAAAATAAATAGCTCATATCCCCTAATTGGTGTCCATATATCTCCTATATGCTTGCACTTATCCTCCAATTTTTCTACTTCTACCCTAAGCTGTGCAGAGCATCTAGCTCTGGGACCCGAACTAGGCAATTGATCAATTAGGTCTTGGTTTCATTTCCTCTTAGCTACCCCAGGCTCTTTTCCAATTTTAGTTTTTTGCTTTTTCCCTCTACGGTGATTACTCTCACTTTGCTTCCTACTTCTTACTTTTCTTGAGCTGGTGCCTTCCATTTTTCCCTTTATAAATTATAGAATTAGAAATTCAATCACAGAGAACTTATAGATTTGCTTCGAAAATCCTCGGTTGTACAGTCCTCCAGCCCTTTGTTCACTCTCCAAATTCCAATTTTTCATAATTCACCTTCAATTACTTCTCTTCAATTCGAGGAATGACCAACACATCGGGTAGAAATTTTTCCATTAATATTTTAGCTTCGAACATGAGTGAGGCCGAAATTTGAATTTCACCACTGTCACATCAAACATTTATATTGGCAAGACAATTCAAATTCTTGGTTGATCCCTTTTATCCGGAACCTACCAACATTCATTGATCACCGTGATGATTGGGGAAACATTATGACTCTTTCACCGATATCACACAATTCATCCTTTTGATCCATATAAAATCTCCAAGAGTCATCATGTTGATGTGCCAAATTGACCCACAACATGCAAGTAAGATAAAGTAAAGTAAAAATATCTCACCTCTCCTGAAAGAGACAATCAATAATCAAACTAATCACCTTCCAAGGTCTTTGATGTTGGTTCACAATGTTGTTGTTTCACGAAGTGGTCAATATGGTTGTAATGTTCAGGGGGCCTGATGGTTTTGAGCTTCTAGATTGTTGCAAGATCAAACATCTATCTAAACCTACTTTAACCAAGGGTTTTAAAGAAATAGAAAAAGATAGATCAAAGTTTTCAAACTAAAAAGAATGTTGATTCATTCAACTAATCAGACTTGTTACCTTCTAAGGAATTCCTAAACTAGAACTGCAAAATAAAATTAACTTGTAATTGATACAAAGTTTCATTCATTCACAGTGCAAACTTTAATAGTAGATTGCAAATCATCATTCAATCAAAACATAAGATAAAATTTCATTCCTTGAAATCTTTTCAAATCAAATGATTAACCCAAAATAAATACCATTCTAGAGCATAATATAAAGAAGGTTTAAATCTGGTTGCTCCTACTGTCAATGAAATAGATAAGCAACATTTACAAGTCTGGCAAGATCACCAGAGTACAGAAAACCATGTCTTCAAATTATCTCCATCTATGCTAAAAAAATATGAAAGATACATCACCTCTTCCTCCTGCTGAACTTCTTAACAAAAGATAAATAGCAAGAATCATGCAAGATAAATCAACACAACAAATTCACCAAGAACACAATGTCTTCAGTCGTATCAAATCCCCAAAGATAGCAACAATTCGAGTCTTTTGTATTATAGCGACTGCTCAGAAAGAAAATACTTCTAACTCCTACTCTACTTCTGCTCTACTGCTAAATTCGTTCTAACATTCAATCTCTAACCCTCTAACTTTCTAACCACACTTACAAAAGAGGCGAAATTCCATACTTATAAAAGGTGTCAAATGTGTTAGCACAGTTTAGGGTTTACAATAAGTCGGCCACAAAGGAAGTTGGCCCTAGAAGAGTTTGACACAAAATCAAACATGTATTAAATGCAAGGGCACCGACTAGATGACCCAGGATCTGCCACATAACTTGAACCAAAACATGTGAAGAAGAGGCAAACCAAAATGACGAGGAAGCACGACCTTTGATGCAGCTTTGCATTAACTGCTTCCCCCACATCACTCATACCTTGCTCCATTTGGGCCCTCATCATCAAGACGTCCTCTGCAAGTTGTCCGCAAGTGGCATAGGTGAAACCCTAGTTTTCCATTCAATAGATTAATATCGTTCTTCAGATTTATCCCATTGTATTGTTCCAGTCTCTCTCATTGTAGGGTGTTCATATACACATCTGAAACCTCGAACCAGACTAACGTCATCCTACCCTCAGGAATCCTACTCTTTTCATCCAACTTCATTCCTTCTACTTCAGAGATGGAGGATCCCTTTGTGCCTCTCTTAGCCTTTCTAGTCGCTGCCTTGCTAGACTCAGCCTACATTCACCAAACACCAATTTGAGAATCCAAATGTTGACAAAATTTTCATCCAAGTGTTAGCTCAAAATCATGATAAAACCATTAAATTAGCCATTAAGCATCAACACTGAGAAGTTCAGAATTTTAAGTTAACCCAGAAAAACCAGCCTGGGAGGAATTTCAGAAAATTTTGAACTAGGTGGATTCTCCTGATGGGGCACCAATATCAACAATGGATCATTAAAATGAATAAAAGTAGCATACAACAGTGAAATTCATCAAGGTATAGCAAGATATGTTTAAGCATTCATCATTAGATTCATCAATTTTATCCAGTTTCTTAAATTCCACAAAGCATAGCAGAGAATTCAGAAAAATCCGGCCTGACCGAATTCCACGGATGATTCAAAATTCTGAACTTCGAAAAACTAAAGGAAACCGGAAAATTCGACCAGGGCAGACAATTCCGAAGTAGACATAATTTTTACCAATAGATCATTCGAATGAAGAAGAAATTCATATAACATTGTGAAACCCATCAAAATAAGCATGGAAACATAAGAATTTATCATTAGAATCATTCTTGTGACAACAATCTCAAGTCACTCGAAGCCTGGCAAAAAAAACCAAAAAAATCCAGTTAGACCGGAATTCTGCAGATGACCCAAAACTCTGAACTCAGAGCACGGAAACCATTTAGGAACACACATCGATGAGAGATCCACCCAGGCGGAGAGAGTTAAGAAACTCAAAGCGACTGGTAAGTCTCAATGACCCAAAATTTGAAAACCCGACGATGAAGCGGAATCCAAAAAAAATCGGCCCAAGCGGAATTCTGCGAAGACCAGAAATCCCCGAACTCAACGCAAAACAGGCCGAGCCGACTTTGAGCGCAATCTGGGAAAATCCAATCGGGGTGGAAAATCCTGAACTGGGTCAAAAACCTGAACTTTGCCCAAAACATAGGATTTTCAATAATCAACTTGGGAAAAACACTTGGGAAAGCAAGATAAACATATTAAGCACGTGCCAGGGCAAAGCAAAACCTCAAAATCGAAGGGGGGGAAAAACACAAAGAGTGAAAGCAAAAGAGGGTTCCATTTTAATCAAATTTAAAATGGGGTGGTTATGCAAGGCATAACAATTGGTGACTTGGCTAGGAAAATGGTTTAACCATTTTCAGAAAACTGAGGGATTCAGTTACCCAAAACTCCTGGTTTATGGGCATCACAATTCCAGTTGGGTCAGCTTCAGTAAACAAGGTTGAGCTAGAATCTCAAATGTAAATCAACACTAGTTACCCCTGAATCTATGTGTGTGCTTAACGGTGCATCACCCTTGTACAAAGTTTTCCTCATCTTTTGAACAATTATGTGCAAGATTTGAACTACATGAGTTGATTCTCTTTAAATGTTGTGCAATGATATCCTGGGCATTGCTCTTCTTCCATTCAAGCGTCCATAGCTCCGACGAAGATACCTCTAGTTTTCTCACAGCATTTCTCTACTACCAGTTAGGTGTCCATAGCCCCAATAGAGATATTGGAATCACTCATTTAGTATTGAGTTTTATTTTCTTAGATAGTTCTCTTTTCTCTCTTTTTTTCTCTTGAAGTTCCTTCATTCAGTTCCTTCTCAATATGTCAAATGTCCAACATCTGTACTGGGTTGAAAACTACCATGGACCTCATAATAGCATCTTGGGAATCGTATTTTTCACTCAAATCTTGCAACACCATCGGCCTAAGACAAATATACCATTACAAAAGGAGATGTTTCTGATGATTTGTGATAGATTCAATCGTAGTTAGTGAAGATTGCTTACTTTACACCTTGTTCTTAATGACTTTCCACAACTCTTATTGGCAATGGACATAAAACAATGAATTTAGAACAAAATCATCCAATCAAAAAACTTGAAAATATCTAAACCAACTTCTCTCCCAGTAACCAAAGTATACTTCAAATAACAACCCCCTTTCCCAACTGGATAAAATGAAGGGCCCCACAAAAAGAAAGAAAAAAAAATAGAACAGAAAATTATTTACATATATACAACCCAACAAAATACCAGACCTTTTATGACCCAAAATAATGTTTGAGAAACTTTCCATTGACAGGCAATGGAACAGGTTCTCCTGTTAAACTACTCAACCAGAGAGCATTTTCTCCTACGATTTCAGCAATTTGATAGGGGCCCAACCAGAGTTTATCAAACTTCTCATGGTCACCCTTCTTTTCATTGGCTTTATCCCTCAGTAATACAAGGTATGATATCCCGAAAGCCTTGAATTTGGCTCTTTTTCAAACCAACGTTTGACAACAGCCTAGTGCCTAAAGAATTGCTGCAAAGCAGCATCTCTCTGCTCTTCTAATTTTAGCAAGCCAGCTAACCTTACTTCAATCCTATCATCACTAGAGTAAAATTACTGCATAAATTTTAGGACAGGTATTTGCAAGTGAATAGGGAACACAAGCTCTTGGCCATACACTAGCTTAAACGGTGAAGTCTTCAATGCAGCCTTGATCCTAGTCCTATCTGCCCATAACGCAAATCTTAACTGGGTGTGCCAATCTCTAGGATTGTTCTCTAAAAAAATTTTATTACTCCTAGGAGATTCTTATTAGTTGATTCTGCAACTCCATTTCCTTGCGGATAATAGTTTGAAGAATACTTTAAAATAATCTTATGATCATAAGCCCATGCAATGAATTCGGCAAAAGAAAAGGCAGGGCCATTGTCACATACCAGTGCAAAGGGTACTCCAAACCTGGTTGTGATGCATTCAGTAAGGAACTTGATTACTACCTTCGTTGTGTTATTCTTGCAAGGTATAGCTTCTATCCATCTTGTGCAGTAATCTGTGGTAGTCAAAATGAATTTATGTCCTGCAGAAGAATTTGGGTTAATTACCCCAATAAAATCAAGTGCCCATTGGGAAAATGGCCTTACCTCATAAACAAGCTGTAATGGCATGGCTGGATGATGCTCTCTTGATGCATAAGTTTGACATATATGACATTTCCTTACATGTTGGTGGGAATCCTTAAACACACATGGCCAATAATAACTAGATCTAAGGATCTGATGTTCTAAATAATTCACGGAACCATGACCTGTGCCATGTTTCCCATGAAATTCAACAATTGCGTGCTTAGCTTCTTGTTGATCAAGGCATCATAGATAAACCCCCTCAAAATTCTTTCTGTATAACAATCCTCCTTTGAGCATATAATGGGAGCTTTTCATTTTCAGTGCTCTCCTCTGAGTTGTATTCATTCCCTCTGGGCACCAATTATTGAGCATGAAATAAATAATATCGGCATACCAAGGGTCATTAGAAAAGGACTGTGTTGTGTACTGCTGACAAGTAATGTTCTTACCAGCATCCGCCATTGCTTTAGATAGGACTTGACCTCGAATAAGTTTTATAGGGTAAATCTCCATATCAAACTCCTACAAAATAGCCATCCATTTCCCCCTTCGTTCTCCCAACTCGCTCTGCATAAGTAGAGACTTCACAGTAGCATCAGGAACCACAGCAATGATCTGACTTCAAAGGATATAATGCCTGAATTTCTTGATAGCTCTAACCAATGCAAAAGCTTGTTTCTCAAGAGGTGGGTACTTGACTTCAACATTCTTAAACGGAGAGCTCATGAAGGCAATTGGCCTTTCATCCCCCTCCTCTCTGCGTTGTGTCAGGATAGCTGCACATGAGTGTTTAGAAGCAAAAGAATAAATATAAAATGGCTTCAAGTAGTTAGGACTGGTGAGGACTGGCACCTCTGAAATGGATTGCTTAATCTAAGAAAAAGTAGCCTTTGCC
This sequence comes from Sequoia sempervirens, assembly GCA_007258455.2. Classification (NCBI taxonomy): domain Eukaryota; kingdom Viridiplantae; phylum Streptophyta; class Pinopsida; order Cupressales; family Cupressaceae; genus Sequoia; species Sequoia sempervirens. The sequence continues at coordinate 68,999,328 of VDFB02353493.1, forward strand.
TCATTACTCCATTCTATTCTAGCATCTTTCTTCATTATTTCGTTCAAAGGTTTAACAATTTCTGCAAAACCTGTGATAAACTTCCTCACAAATTTGATATTTCCAAAGAAAGATCTCATCTTCTTCTAACTTCCTGGCATGGTTAACTTAAATATAGACTCAACTCAGTCTGGATCTATCGATATCCCTCTTTCTGAGATTATGTGTCCCAAAAGTTTCCCTTCAGAAACCTCGAACACACACTTTTTAGGATTCAGAGAAACACCATATTGGATACATATTTCAAGAACTTTAGCCAATTTTGTAGCATGGTTTAGTCTATCTTTAGAGAATATTGTCACGTCATCCATATAAATGATGATGCACTTACCAATCAAATCTTTGAACTCTACGTCCATTGCACGTTGAAAGGTTGCTCCAGCATTTATCAAACCAAATGGCATCCTCCTGTAAGTAAATGTTCCCCACTTAGTAGTGAAGGTTGTCTTCATTTTGTCTTCATAATTAATGATCACTTGATTGTACCCAGAATAACCATCCAGGAATGACATCATTTGAGACCCATTAACAGTTTGCAAAACTTCATCCAGAGAAGGGAGTGGGTAGTTGTCCTTTTCCGAAGCTCTATTCAGATTCCTGAAATCTACACATAGCCTAATCTCCCCATTCTTTTTATGAACTGGAACCAAGTTATCCACCCATGTTGAATGTCGTATAGGGAAGATTATTCTTGCAGAAAGTAATTTTTGAACTTCCTTAAAGATCAGTGGTTCAATCAGGGCGTTGACAAGATGTTTCTGCCGAAATGGTCTAGCTTCAGGCTTCAAAGGAATAGTATGAGTTATCATAGAAGTATCAAATGTTTTTAGATCTTCATGCCCCCAAGTTATTGCAGCAATATCTTTCTTCAATACCCTCAATACATCTTCTCTAATTGCTTCAGTGTAGGCTTTCCCTATGTAAACATTCCTTTCAAGGCCAGAGTCAACTAAGTTAACAGTTTCATATTCACCTCCTTTATCTTCAGTTGATACCTTTTCCCAAGCCTTTGGATCTGAATCAAAAATTATTTCTAAGGTCACCATTCCCTTGGGAATGCTATTACTTTTTAAATTGAGGACACCTTCTATATCGCAGTCTTCGGGGTTCCAGTCTCCTTGATCCCTGTCGGACTCATCGATAATATGTCCTTCGAAAACATCTGAGCTTGCTAGAAAAGCAAGGATATGTCGACCATCGTCGAAGACTTGAAATTTCCTGACATTATTAGGGATAGCCGGGGTGGATATCAATTCTATTGAGAATCTCTTGAGCTTGGAGCCTTGCATGGGCTCTAGGCTACTTGCGGCAACAACTAATGAATCAACTACTTGATTCTCCTCTCTAGGGATTAAACTAATCCGAAAAGCATCAAAGTCTTCAATCAAGTTCCACACCCGATTTCTATAAGCTGCCAGCCTTTTATTGTGGCATGTGTATTGGTTGCATACTTGCTTGATAATCACTTCTGAATCTCCTTTAACCATCAAGGAAATAACTTTCTTCTGATGTGCAAACATCAATCCCCAAATTAATGCTTCGTATTCTGCTATATTGTGAGTGCATCCAAATTGTAACCTGTAAGAAGCAAAAAATGTTTTCCCTTCTTGGCTAGTTAACTCAATTCCAGCACCACGCCCTGTTTTAGATTTGGATCCATCAAATGTGAGGGTCCATAGCTGATTATGAGCTTGGGTTGATCTCTTTGAGCTTGTTGTGGGTGCTTGGATAAGATGAACCATAGGTGGGGCCACTTGATCTTTTGCATCAAATATTGGTAATGGGTGTTCAATAGGTTCATCAGGTGCAATATCCAATTCCCGCTTAGATATATCATATAATCCTAGGATATCTTTCTGACAGTTATTTGTATCCTTGATTAACCCCTTGGGTTTTGGTATACTTGTGAGTGCAGGGGTATCAAAAAAACCCTAGGGTTGTTCAACATAACTATGTTGGTCTGGTATTATGACTGGGGTAAGTTTAGTTTGAGGAGGGACTTCCTCCGAAGGTATATTATCCCTAGTTAACATTATTGTATTTTTGGCTTCAAATGAGAAGTGATCTGAAATGGTCTCAAGGTGACTTGGGCTAGTTTCTTCAGTTTGGAAAACATGATTTGGAACACTGATGCAGGGTTGGCAAGTCAATTTCGAATGATTTTGGTAATGCACCTTGCACCAATTTGGGAGTAGAAGACTCCACAGATCGATATCTTCCCCTAAGACCAGCTGATCCTGTTGCGGCTTCCTAATCAATACCTATTGGTTTACACTAATCATGGGATCAGGGAATTCTTGTATTGACAAATCATTAGAATCAAGAACCGAAAGAGTTAGAATTTCCTCTCTTTTATAAACCCCTATCTTGGTTTCAAAATAAGCTACCTCATTGGGAAAGTCATACTCAGTGATGATATGTTTGAGGTGAGGTTCACTCTCAATCCTAATCTACATAGGCATTCCCCCCCATGGTAGCCACATATGTGAAAAGTTGAGGGAGAGATATCCCCCTATACTCTTCATTAGATCTCTACTCAAAAGCATACCGTAAGTCTCAGGAATGTTTGGTACCTGAATATCCATATTGGTTTGAATCCTAGGGTCAGACCCTACTTATACATGTATATTTTTCAATTCTCCAACTACATTAACCTCTGTTTTATCAAGTTGGATGACCTTCTTGTTTGTTTGGACAGGGTTCAATCCCAATTTCCTACATACAGAAAATGACATAACATTGCCAGAAGCCCCTGAATCTAGCAGACAATTGTGTAGATTATTCCCACATATTCTCAAACTTAAAAGAAATGGTGAGGTCCCTACCTTGTTTATGAACAAAGTTGTGTTCATGTCTGTAGTGGGTGCCACCTTGGTTTTCCCTTTTAATTTATCATCTTCTTCCAAAGCTTTTAGCACTATATTTCGTTGGGAAGGGCACCATTTTAGGATGTCAAAGTATGATAAAGAGGTTTTTTGTTTCAGAAACTCAGAAACAATATCAAATTTTGTGTTATAACTTGCATTATATTTGAAAACACCAAATGAATTACCTTTGCTAGGGAAGTCAGGCAGACCCTTCGGTGGAGGAGGGTTGTTATCAGCGCTCTGATTCGAAGGTACCATGTGGTTAGGTGGTGCTAATGTAGTGAACGAACCCTTATTCTGGTTTCTTAGGAAGTGTCCTCCCTTTGTCTGAAAGGCTTGGGCATCATACACATCTTCTTCTGGTTCATTCTCATTCTTCCTTGGGAATAAAGGTTCTTCTTCAAAGAGGTCATAAGCCATTGTTGTATCCACTAAGCCACCTCCTTTATTTGAATTCCCTTGGAACGTTTGGGCATCTACCTGTGCCATCTTCACAACCTTCTCCATTTCAAGACAATTCACCTTGGAATGAGTTGCAGTATCATGCAGCCTGCACCAGTTAGTCATAAAACTGAGGCCAGCCACATTTGCAGTATGTGGCATGTCCTCATTAGCTTGATAATTGTGAGAAACACCACCATTATTTGGCCCTATGTTCCATTGTCTTTTGTTATTAGGCCTCTAGTTATATCCTCTATTATGATTTTGATAGCCTTGGTTAGGGAAGTTTTGGCCTTGATAATTCCTCTGGCTATGATTGTTGTTGTTCTAATAATTACCCTAATTATTATTATTCTGACTAGGGTAATTACCTTGATTACCATAATTACCTTGGTTCTTAGAGGGGTTCAGTTTAAGCTGAGCCATGTCATTTGTGACTTGAGACAGAGTTTTCTTTAGGGTCTCCACCTCGTTTGTGAGTTGAACTATCCTTTCACTCTCAACATTCTTAGCAACAAGTGGCTGACTAACAGGATTTGGTATTCCAGCTTGATTATGATGACCATGTGGACTGTGATGAGCCTGTGATTGTTGAGAGAAGTCAGGAGCTCCATTGGCAAAGAATGGAATAGGAGATTGAGTCTGCAACTCAAACATAGGTCCATAATGAGGAGACATCCCTGGGATAGTATTGAATAAAGGGGTTGGATTAGGCATCTGATACCCCATAGAAGGAAAACCTCCTCCCAAGTTCCCTTGTTGAGAGCTAGTTTGTTGTTACAGCTTGATGGCTAGATGATAAAATTTAGATAGAGAATCAATATCTGCAGGCTGATAAGTCCTTTGTAGGAACAAGCCAAGCAAAGGTTCTATAACTCTAAAGTATGCCTGAATGGCACTATTCTCAGCAACTAGATAGGGGTCCTGCAACCTCCTATACATTCGTTGAAACCTTGTATTGAACAAGGACAATGATTCACATGGCTCCTTCCTAATGGTAGCAAATTGATGGAACAAAATGGTTGGATCCACATAAACTCTGAACTGATTGATGAAATCATTCTCCAGATCCGTCTAGCTCAAAATAGAATCTTGTGGAAGATTTAGGTACCAGTTGTACGCCGTATCCCCTAAGGAATAAGGGAACAACCTACAAACCACATCATGGTGAGCTATCTGGGCTCTGGTACAAACGTCCTTAAAAGCTTGTATGTGCTCCTCAACACTCCTTGATTCACCATGAATGTATTTGGGATAGAATATCTCAGGATTCTTAGGAATATCATGAAATCCTCCAGGAATAGTCCCCAATGGAGAGGGATTATTCACAAAAAATTCTATTGGTGGCGGTGGTGGAGGTTGATCTAGATGTTGGATGGGCTGAACCAGCTGTAATGGCAATTGAGGTGGATTTGGTGGTGGATTCATGGGTATCAACTAGGGTATTGGTGAAAAGTCTAGTGGAATGAGTGGAGCTGACAAAGGTGGTAGAATGGTTGACCTGCAAATCTTGTGCCTTGTTGGGGTCTCGACTTCTACCAAAGGTGGTGGGTTTTCAGTTGATCGAAGAACTCTATGGGACCTCTTTGGTGAGAAAAAACCCAATGTTATCTCGTTTGCTCTTCTGGCCCTCCGTCTAGTGCCAGTTTCCTGTTGATATGCCAAATTCACCCACAACATGCAGGTAAGATAAAAGTAAAGTAAAAATATCTCACCTCTCCTGAAAGAGACAATCACTAATCAAACTAATCACCTCCCAAGGTCTTCGATGTTGGTTCACAACGTTGTTGTTTCAATGTTCAAGAGGCCTACTGATTTTGAGCTTCTGGATTGTTGCAAGATCAAACATCTATCTAAACCTACTTTAACCAGGGGTTTTAAATAAATAGAAAAAGATAGATCAAAATTTTCAAACTAAAAAGAATGTTGATTCATTCAACTAATCAAACTTGTTACCTTATAAGGAATTCCTAAACTAGAACTACAGAAAAAAATTAACTTGTAATTGATACAAAGTTTCATTCATTCACAGTGCAAAATTTAACAGTAGATTGCAAATCATCATTCAATCAAAACATAAGATAAAATTTCATTCCTTGAAATCTTTTCAAATCAAATGATTAACCCAAAATAAATACCATTCTAGAGCATAATATAAAGAAGGTTTAAATCTGGTTGCTCCTACTGTCAATGAAATAGATAAGCAACATTTACAAGTCTAGAAAGATCACCAGTGTACAAAAAACCATGTCTTCAAATTATCTCCATCTATGCTAATAAAATCTGAAAGATACATCACCTCTTCCTCCTACTGAACTTCTTAACAAAAGATAAATAGCAAGAATCATGCAAGATAAATCAACACAATGAATTCACCAAGAACACAATGTCTTCAGTTGTATCGAATCCCCAAGATAGCAACAATTTGAGTCTTTTGTATTACAGCGACTGCTTAGAAAGAAAATACTTCTAACTCCTACTCTACTTCTGCTCTACTGCTAAATTCGTTCTAACATTCAATCTCTAACCCTCTAACTTTCTAACCACACTTACAAAAGAGGTGAAATGCCATACTTATAAAAGGTGTCAGATGCGTCGGCGCAGTTTAGGGTTTACAATAAGTTGGCCATAAAGTAATTCGGCCCTAGAAGAGTTTGACACAAAGTCAAACTTTTATTAAATGCAAGGGCACCGACCAAATGACCCAGGATCTACAACATAACTCGTACCAAAACTTGTGAAGAAGAGACAAAGTGAAAAGATGAGGAAGCATGACCTTCGATGTAGCTTTGCATTAACTGCTTCCCCCACGTTGCCCATACCTTGCTCCATTTGGGCCCTCATCATCAAGACGTCCTTTGCAAACTGTCTACAAGTGGCATAGGTGAAACCCTAGTTTTCCATTCAATAGCATTAATATCATTCTTCAGATCTATCCCATTGTATTGTTCCAGTCTCTCTCATTGTAGGGTGTTCATATTCAGATCTGAAACCTTGAACCAGACTTACATCATCCTGCCCTTAGGAATCCTACTCTTTTCATCCAACTTCATTCCTTCTTCTACTTTAGAGATGGAGGATCTCTTTGTGCCTCTCTTAGCCTTTCCAGTCATTTCCTTGCTAGACTCAAACTGCATTCACCAAAAACCAATGTGAGAATTCAAATGTTGACAACATTTTCATCCAAGTGTTAGCTCAAAATCATGATAAAACCATTAAATTGGCCATTAAGCATCAACACTGAGAAGTTCTAGATTTCAAGTTAACTCGAAAAAACCAGCCTGGGAGGAATTTTGGAAAATTCTGAACTAGGTGGATTCTCCCGATGGGGGACCAATATCAACAATGGATCATTAAAATGAATAAAAGCAGCATACAACAGTGAAATTCATCAAGGTAAAGCAAGATATGTTTAAGCATTCATCATTAGATTCATCAATTTTATCCAATTTCTTAAATTCCACAAAGCATAACAGAGAATTCAAAAAAATCCGACCTAACCAGAATTCTGTGGATGACTCAAAACTCTGAACTTCAAAAAATTGAAGGAAACTAGGAAAATCTGACCGGGGTAGACAATTCCGAAGCAAACATAAGTTTTACCAATAAATCATTCAAATGAAGAAGAAATGCATATAACATTGTGAAACCCATAAAAATAAGCATGGAAACATAAGAATTTATCATTAGAATCATTCATGTGCCAACAATCTCAAGTCACTCGAATCTTGGCAGAAAAATCTAGAAAAATCTGGCCAGACCAAAATTTCGTGGATGACCCAAAACTCCAAACTCAGAGCACGGAAACCGTTCGAGAACACACATCAGCGAGAGATCCACCCAGGCAGAGAGAGTTAAGAAACTCATAGCGACTGGTAAGTCTCAGCGACCCGAAATTCTAAAACTCAACAGCAAAAAAATTTGGCCCAGGCAGAATTCTGCGAAGACTAGAAATCCCTGAACTCAGCACAAAACAAGCTAAGCCGGACTTCGAGCACAATCCGGGAAAATCTGATTAGGGCAGAAAATCTCGAACTGGGTCAAAAACTCAGCGCAAAACAAGTTGTGTCGGACTTTGAGCGCAATCTGGGAAAATCTCGAACTGGCTCAAAAACTTGAACTTCACCCAAAACATAAGATTTTCAATAATCAACTTGGGAAAAACACTTGGGCAAGCAAGATAAACATATTAAGCATGTGCCAAGGCAAAGCAAAACCTCAAAATTGAAGGGGGGGAACAAAAAGAGCGAAAGAAAAAGAGGGTCCCATTTTAATCAAATTTAAAATGGGGTGGTTATACAAGGCATAACACATCTTGATAATCATTTTGATCTGTTCGCATCTCCATTAGTGTGACATCTTGTATTGCAAAGACATTCAACAGTTTCTCCGATGCTATGAGTCTCCCTGATGATCATTCTTTCATTTGTAATCATATCGCTAAGACTCCTGCCAATGGAACCTTATCGGCGTGACATGGATAATCGAGGGAACATTTTGGACTTATCCCGATATCTTTTGTATAGGTGATAGCATCTCTTTTTGTTTTGTTGACAAGACAAAATGGGTGTCTCACCAATGATATTTCATCAGCGGGACCAATGTGCTCGAGCTAACCTTAGAATCTCTCCCCGAAGGGGTTTGTCTTGCCAATACATTTCCTTATTCTTGATCGGGGTGACACAACAGATTTCTCGTTGATTGTATTTCACCGACGAGACATATATACTCGGTTTGACATATTGATCTCACTCCGATCGTGCTTGTCTCGCCGATGAATCTCCCCATCAGTGAGACCGTAAACTGTATCTTCTCGACATGCAGCTTCTTATGAAAACTAATCAGTGTAACCTTCCTGATCTCTCAGCGATATGCTGGAAAATACATATAGGAACATGATGATTTATGGATCGAGGAGACCAGCACCATCTCTTGCCGATATGAGTTATTTATTCAAATTCTTGGGCTTAGAGGAAAATTATGGTATGAGATCAGTGGTAATTATGATATGTAGAAAACAATTTACTCAAAATATGGATTTTTGGGAAAACTTATGAGCTTAGCTTACTATAAAATTTTAGAATTTTATAGTTCTAATAGGACCAAATCACCAAAATCACCTTTTCTAGGTTGTGTTGATTAGGGTTCTGATTACACCTATTTTACAAAACAACTAGCCTTTAAACTTGTGCAAGAATTTTTGCAAGTCTCTCCCACCCTTCCTACCACCCTCTCCCACTCTCCCACCCTCTCCCACTCTCTCCCACTCTCCCACTCTATCCCACCCTCTCTCCCACTCTCTCCCACTCTCCCACTCTCTCCCACCCTCTCCCACTCTATCCCACTCTATCCCACTCTCTCCCACCCTCTATCCCACTCTCTCCCACCTCTCTCTCCACTATCTCCCACCCTCTCCCACTATCTCCCACTTCTGTTGTTTTTCAAGCTTTGAGAGTTGTTTGGATTGTTTAAATTGGTCATTCTAAACTTGTTGGAAGCCTCTTAAAGGCAAGTTGATAGGTTGGTTGAGTTGATCACTAAGGTGGACCACTCATTTCTGCAAAGGCCATACACTTATGATTGGGTCAAGTGTTCTTTTATTTAGAAAATTCCTATTTCCTTTTTGATAGGTTATGATTTGATTAGATGGGTTATGAAGCACTTATTTCAAGTAATATATGTCTATTTTAATTTGTAATTTATTAAATTCAAACACAAAACAATATTAGGTAGATAATCAAACATCTTTCATTTCTACGGTGACTTATTTATCCTGGAGGAAATAAGTATATAGTATACAAAGAAAACCAACAAACCCACAACTACCCCTATTTTGAAGAGGAAGAGAGAGAAGAGAGGGAGAAATAGGTTGAAGAGGAAGAGAGAGAAGAGAGGGAGATAGATAGGTAGAAAAGGGAGAGAAAGAAGAGGGAGAGAGGGAGAGCAATATGTAGAAAGGGAGAGAGAGAGAGAAGAAGATAGGGGAGAGAGGGAGAGATAGCTCAATATATATAGAGGGAGAGGGAGAGACATAGAAAGGGGTGATATAGAGAGATAGAGGGGATGGTGAAAGAGATAGAGAGATCATGATAGAGGTAGAGAAAGATATGGATAGAAAGAGATAGAGAGAGGAGTGAGAGGGGATAAAAAGAGATAGAGATATAGAGTAGGAGATATGGAGGGAGAGATGGAGTGAATGAGAGAGAAAGGGGGAGAGGAGAGATAGCTCAATAGATAGAGGGGGAAGAGACATAGATAGTGGGAGATATAGAGGGATATAGAGTGACAGGGAGAGATATATCAATCACCCTCCCTATATCTCTATCTATTCATCCTTATCTCTTTATCTCTCTACCTCTCTCTATCTCTTTGTCTCCCTTCCTATTTGTATGTTTCTCATTATCTCCCTCTCTCTATATTTTCTTCCCTATATTTATCTTTGTCTCCTTAAGTGTGCAATGGGTACATTGAAGAGGTCTTAAAGGAGAATTATCATATCTTTAATCAAATGGCATGCTACCTTGAGCATAACTCCCCAAGGACACATGCCATCCTTGGATTGTTGACATGAAACAACCAATGAAAATTTAGTTTCTTTTCTCCCTCTCTTCCCTTTGTATCTCTTTATCTCTCTCTCTCCCTATCTATATAAGTTCATCTCTTTCTCTCATTCTCTATCTTTTTAGTTTCTATCTCTCTTTGTATTAGCTAATAGGCTACATATATTGTGAGATTTGAGCTTGAAACAAATCTCATGCCTGGAAACCACTATTGTGTCATTGGAAAACAAGTTTCAACTGCCATTTAATGGTAAACCATCTGTAGTGTAATGGTAAAATCCTCTAAAATATCAGGTAAAAGGCCTATATTATATAATAATAAATATAATTATATTATATATAATTTAATCTAATATTACTATTATATTAAATATATATTATATTAATTATAATTTGTATTATATAAAAATATACTTATTATTAATTATTAATTATAATAATTTTATATGTATTTAATAATTTTGTTAAAGAATATAATATATAATTATAATAAGTTGAATAATTATGTTATTTATTATGTAAATATAACTAATATATACTTAACTATATTATAGAATATTAAAACCTAGCTAAATGGTGCCATAATTTTCAAATTAATTAACATACTCTAAAACCTAATGAAATCAGGTTGTAGCTCATCAAATTGGAGAAGTGAAAGGTCAATACCAGCGTCGAGGAAGAGTTTGGAGTTAAAACAAGGTCAATACCAGCGTCAACGAAGAGTTTGGAGGAGTGAAAATAAGGTCAATACTAGCGCCGAGGAAGAGTTTGGAGGAGTGAAAACAAGGTCAATACTAGCACCAAGGATGAGGTTGAGGGCACTTAGGGAAAATAGAGGACCAAGGGACAATGAGTACTATAAGTTTGGCACCCCTATTCTCTTTAACCTACAATTTTCATGCCTAGTTTCACAAGATCTTCTCGTACATTGGCACCTCCATTCTCGTAAAATGGTATAAGATAAGACAGAAAAAATAAAATAGCTTAGTCTTTCACATTTTTATCGACCAACCTTAGGTCTTGGAATAACTCCCATAATCTACCCACATTTTGGTTGAGGTCTAGGATTTCATCACACATAGCCTTCATCGCATGAGTCTAAAGCAATTGTAGACTTAGCCCTCTCTACAAGCTTAGTGAATTTGACCACTTTATCTTTATTTTTCCTCTAATATTTATGTTTGTCCCTCCCCTTTCAATCATCTTGCACAACTTGAACTTATAGTTTCCTTTTCTTATTGATCCTTCATGTGCTCATGTCAATCAAGCTATTTGACCACCTAGTTACCCCAAACATCCTCCACGTTAAGCTTAATGCCTCCCACCTCCTCCAAAAATATTGACATTGTCATCATTCTCATCTTGAACTCATAATTAAGTCCCACTAACTTTCGAGGTAGTGATAACCTCCTCCACACACAACCCTTAAAAATTATGAATAGAGGAATATAATCTTTGAAGAACTCAAAGTTGTTTCTCTCCTACCTAATGCAATTAGTCATTTTCTCCTTACAAACATTTATAGTGATTACTAGAGTCACATAGACCAATTCTTCATAATAGAAGAATTTGATCATACTTTTCCAATGATGGCATTATGAGAAAACCTTAGGTTAAATGAATAATTCCTAGCTAAGTTCTTTAAATCATGTCCAACCGTATAAGAGGACCGTTGCTATGTGTACTTGGATACCATGGAGAAAGGCTCTTTGGGCTCTTTCATCAATGAAGGTATTGTTAAATTTTAACACCTAAAAGTGAGAATGAAGAATCTTTCCTAGGATGGTGGCCAATTATGCTTCTCAACACCTAGATTACAAAACATTTGTCAATATCATTGCCATCACAATTAAACCTATTGCTTGAGATATAGTCATACAGGTAAACAAATTGGCTTTCTTGATAGGAGATACATTCTAGAAAATTCAATCCTTGCATCAGAGATTGTTGAATGGGCCCAACAAACTACTCATGATTCCCTTAATATTAAGTTAAAACTTTGACAAGGCATATGATTGCATCAAATGTCCTTTCATTTATAAAAGGCTCAAATGGATTTATTTTTAACCCTAAATTATTATCACACATTCATTTCTTTGTTAATGATTGATTGCACAATAGTGTGTCCCACTTGTGGGATGAGGCAAAAAATAATCCCAAATTTTCAAAATTACAAAATACCAATTGAATGAAGAACCTTCATTTGAAGGTGATGTCATCAAATTGATAAACCCTGACTTAACAACCAGAAATTCACAAGAAAATTGCCCCTGTCAGCCCTAGCGCATCAATTCAATGCCAAGTTTCTTGCTTTAACAAACCCCTAAATGCAATGAACCTCTATCATACCATGGTTCACACCAATCCACCGAGTTACAGTTCCAAGACAATGGGTGGATTGGTGGATGTCATTTCTATTTAGCCCTCAAACCCTTACATAGGCAAAATAGGGCAGTCCCTGTATTTGATTGTTTTCTCCCACAAAACAGTGATTGAAAGGGAACACATATATTTATCTACACCAATGATCTCAAAGCATTTCAAGCTTGTACGGATCCATACAACACAAAATAACTTTAGACAAATAGTAAAAACATAGAAAATTGCTTCAAGAACGTGGTATTTGATATGAAATTTTGGTATCAACTCCTCCAACAATTGCAACAATTGCAATGGGATGGGAATACAATATGATAGAAGTGGGATAAGAAATGCATTTTTTGAAGCATCAAACCAATATGCAAAGATGAAAGAAAGTGCTAACCCCTTATACTGAAAATTTTTCTTTTAACTTTAAGTTTGTTGGGTAGCTAATTCTTTTAAGTTATCAAATCCTACCATCATACATAATCAAAATGTTGTTGTTTCAAATGACTATGAGAACTAACTTTCAATATTTGAAGATGTTGAAACCTTGTCATAGAGAACTAGAACATTGATGCAACCACTCATAATACCTTAAAACATACCAAAAGTCTCCTAGCAATTAGACATAGGAATATTTAAGATTACTTAAAAAAAATTTATTGCCAAAGCATAAACTTATGATGACTTAACTAGGCCTAGTACACACTCCCTCCCCATTAACCACTTAGACATATGGAAATTAAATGTAAATTTACTGCTATTTTTAGTCATGTAGGCATCCAATAAACCACTTGGTGGTGTTTCCCTCCAAGTTTATTTACTTGAATGAAGAGAAAAAGTCCTTTGATTACAATTAGAGAATACATTTGAGGCCTTTGTTGTGTAACTGGCGAACCATAGTCACATTTAACACTTGTTACAAAGTTTGGGAGTTAAAACATTAAGTAGATTGATTTGTGATGGACACATTTGGACGGTAGTAACAATAACTTGCAATCTATCAAGACTTGATTACCTTATAACTTGTCATAATCTAGCGATGAAATGATAGATTAATCATAATGTCACCTTGGGATCACATCACCATGAAAGAACTTCATCCAACATCCTTATGAGTGCAGGTACCACCAAATAGGAATTTTTCAGATTTGTCTTCCTGGAGCGAGGGAAATTCAGGAAGAGAAGAGGAAAGCAAGACATGTAGTAGGTCTAAAAGAGAGAGATCAACTAGAGGTCAAAAGATTAGAAGAAAATTTTGTAAACGCATGGAATTTTTTCTCGCTAAAGGGGGGTCATGTTCTTATGATGATGAGAGCATAGGCGACATCAAGGTTCCCTTGAGTTACAAACATCTACGGAAACAATGGGTACCCAAGGAACTTCCTCCAGTAAACATTGATTTTTGTGTCAACGAGAGGATATATCACATAGCACCATCGTCATTACATGGTTTGGGCCTATTTTGTATGGACGGAATGAAGGTCTGTTATGACAAAGTTACTGAATTGATGGAGTATGTTGGACCCTATTATAGTTACAAAGATTGGATGCAGCTGGTTCAATATACACAAAGTATGCATAGGTATGCACTATCAGCAAATTATATATAGCTAAAATATAAGGATCAAAATAAAGGAGTGGCTATGTACATTGACGGAAGGCCAAAAGCAGGGAATATTTCAGGGTTTATAAATAGTACATGACCTAGGTCAACAAATAAGCAACCCAATTGCATATTCAAGGCGCTCGAGGGAAACCGTCTATCCGTATGTGCGATAAAATCAATAACTACAGGGGAAGAGTTGCTAATCGATTACAAATTGAATCACTTAGATATAGACATAGTTACTATGGGGGTGGTATGTACTATATACCATTTTACCCAACCTCCAATTAATGACTCCAATATACCATTTTATTATTATGTTTTTTTTTGTAAGTCTATTGGATTCATTTCGGTAATGTTTTCTTATATTTAATTTTTGTCATAGCGGGACATTGATCATACGGGGAAGGCTTCGGCCTAGAGCATAGATCATGATGCATCTTCAGGCTCTTCTACCCAACATGTTTACTTCATTGTAATTGTACAAATTAGATACAAGAAAAATGTTTTATTATTATGTTTTTTTCATGAGTTTATTGGGTTAATTTTGATAATGTTTTTAATATTCTTGTTATAGCCGGCTGATCGGGGAAAGGCACCTGCAGTAGAGGAGAGCATCCATAGGGAGGTGCATTCACTATTATGTGATGATGACATCGCATATTCAACAAACCCTCTCGATATGATAATGAAGACACAAAAAAGATGCAATGGAGAAATCCTTCAGTTGTTATTCATAGTGCCTCAAACAAATGAGATAAGAGAGAGGTTTAAAAAATTGACTGAGAGAGCACAAAACTTGCAAGTAAGTTGTCATGAGATCTTTAATTATAACATAATTTCATTCATGGTTTTATATTTTGTACTCTTTTATGTCATGAACTAAAATATGTGTTGTTTTTATAGGATATTTTGCGTCCTCATGATGCTGCTGGCCATGATCAAGGTACTGCAGGTGTTGCCCGAGGAGTAGGGGTTGGTACAAGTGTCCATCCTAATCTTCTTACGCATACATCACATCATCTGACCCCATCATCCGTGCCTCTATTGTCAATTGAAATGTCGGCAACACATAGCATGCAGGCATCGGGTAGTGCACCCTCTGGCAGTGAACACATGCTAGAACATGCGTCAGGACATGTACCTGTGGATGCAGATGCAGAGGCCACTAGTACTGGAAATGTTTTAGCAGCATTTCCTGGATCTTCCTGTATTACTAGTACATGAACATTTCTGGTCACATTTGTGGTGACCGAGGATTTCGTTCCCATAAAGATAGAGAAGGTCCCAGGTACTTTAAAATGTTTTAATTATTATTATATATAATCTAATTGAAATTTACTTATTGATCACTCTTTTCAGACTAATGATCCCATGATCATTTTGCAAGAAATGATATTTTTTATAAACATCTAAGTGATATTACATTGGAGCTCTTCGGGCCCACCATATGTACATGATGGAATGCCCAAAATAAATATTTAAAAGATGAGCTCATTAACTGTTTAGTTGTGTTGTTCGGTGATAAAACATTTAACCGAACCAAGGTCCTTAAGAAATTTGGTACCTATCTAAAGTATGTGAGGGACCAATATAGGTCACATTTAGAGAAGAACAAAAAGTACAAGCATCCCCCCATGATTCTGAAGAGGGAGTGGAAGGACCTGGTGTCGAATGGAAAGGAGAAGGCTGAAAAGAAAAAAGGAAAGACACCATCGGGCCAAGGAAGCTATGTGATACTATCAATAATGTAATTATATACTGATTACTCTTTCTTTTTACATAATCTAATATATTTCAAACTTTTCATAGGCTGCCCGACACATCGAACGAAACAAAGGCAAGACTAGAAAAATATGGGTAGCACAAACTTGGCTCTGGTGGTAATATGAAATTAGTCGCACGAATTGTAAGTATCAATAAATGAAATATTGCATCCAAATAATAAATTGCAAACAATTTTGGTTTTATCACACCATAGAAGCAAAATTCATGATCTTATGCAAAAATGTAGGGCTTTGAATTCAACAGACCACCCATAGAAGAGGACCTAAATATTGCCTTCCAGCAAGGCTATGGAGCCGTGGTTGAATGCCTAAGATTCTTGAATGGGTAAACACAATCTTCCACTGCATTCGACATGCAGGTAAATAAACTCAATAAAGTTTATTTAAAATTGAATACTTGTGCAATCTATTCAATATTAATTTCCACCATAAAGTAATTATGTGCCTATTTTTTTCAATAGACAAGCAATGATAATACTGCACATGACATTGGAATGCAACCTGGTGAGGGTGGAGCACAACCTACATATGAAGGTCATGGTGTGCATCCTGGTACTGGATGTATTCATGTGCTCTACAAAATGTAGTATGGATTAATACAATTAAACATCTTTAATTGCAATTGGTGTGTTAATTAATGTAACCTTTCATGCTTCAACTTTAGAGCATGTAGAGCGTGATCAACATGTTGAGCATGCTTAGGGTAGAGAAGATCAGGAACATGATGTGGCCCCATTAGGTAAAAAGGACCACTGTAATGTTCTTTTAAACATATTTAATTGTAATTAGTGTATTAATTAATGTAACCTTTCGTGTTTCAACTCTAGATCAAGATTTAGAGGGTGTTCAGCATGTTGAGCATGAGGCTATAAGACAAGACTAGGAACATGATGTGGCCCCATCAGGTAAAGAGAACCACTCTAATGTTCTTTTAATTAATGAAATACTTGTAACAATAATAATAAAACATATCAATTTAACATTTCTTTGTTATTGCAACAAACCCCCCTTGCAGCGGCGTCCACGTCGTGAGTACATGACTAGGCGTACATTAAGATCACAAGCAGAGGGAATAACAACTAGAGGGGGGATAGATGATTTAGAAAATGATACTCCACTTCAGATTTTTCTAGCTTCAAGAAAGAAACAAAAAAAAAGTGATTGTAATCATATTATGACAACCATATTTTTAATAATATGAAAAAATTGAAAGAATGAATGTTATATGTTAATGAATGAATGTGAATATGTTAATGAATGAATGTTATATGTTAATGAATGAATGTTAAATGTTATTAATGAATGAATGTTATATTTTATTAATGGATGAATGAATGAATGTGAATATGTTAAAGAATGAATGTTATATGTTAATGAATGAATGTTATATGTTATTAATGGATGAATGAATGAATGCTATATGTTATTAATGGACGAATGATTGATTAATGTTATATGATCGGGTATGGGGAATTGAGAGTGATGTGAGGGTGGGGGGAGGGACCAAATGAGCTTCCACCATCATGTGGTTGGCCCTATTAAGTAGAGATAGATACACGGATATTTGGATCTTGTTGTTGATGGGAGGCTTCCACTAAACCATGAAATTTTGTACCATCTGCAGGTATGCAAAAATTTCTCTACTTACATTCATTCAACTTACTGTAATATAATATCTGACAAAAATCTCCTTTTCATTATACTTAGATGGATTTTCATGCTCTGTTCCAAAGCACATGTTTTAGAACAGGCAAGAAGGATGTTGGCAAGGGTTAAGGAATTTGGCTTTACACCTGTCAATTGCATAGTTTACTTCATTCATCCAGCATATTGCCAATGTGTTTCACAATTGTTGGAATCATATCCTATAATTACAAAACTAGTAAAATTAAAATATGTAAGTTTCAACTATGGCATTACATATCTTTCTATGAATTTTTGAAAGAAAATATCAAAATGGAGAAGTATTAACAAAATAATCTGCATAATTTCTAACAAATCAGCTTTTTTTTTTGTAGAGTTATCTTGAATATATTTAAGACAAAAGTAAATTATAGAGATTGAAGTAGAATATCAGTAGTCTAAAATCACCAGTCAACACATCTTAGTAGTATCTCAATTCAAGAGAACTAGGTCCACTATCCATTAGCCAGTAAAACAAATAAAATCAATTCATAAGATTATTCTTTTCTAATAGGGTTGACTAGTTGCTTGTTTCTTTTTTATTATCAAGAAGTCATCAATATACACTTGGTTTTCCCGCCTTCTCTTGCCTCGTGGCCATAGAGTTTATGTAGAAGGAATCAAAGTAACCTTGAAGATTGACAATGGTAATGAGTACAAGGTCAGTATAACTTAACACTAATTGGGTATGATTTTATTTTTTCAAGAACAATTTAGATTCATTTTCTACTCACACTACTTTTATTTACATTTATGTTTTGCTAATATCCATTTTCCTTTGCATTCATATTCTTCTATACATATTGTGTTTAAAATAATGTTTTCCTTAATTTAATCCAGGGGAGAGAACCCAGTTTGTGCTAGCCTATCTTGCACAAGCAGGAAGAATGCTGGAAAAAGTTGTGGAATCTAGCTTTACACCTGCCAATTGCATTTTCTTGAGAGTTTCTGAAGATTTAAAAAAAAATCCATTTTGTGCATATCCTGCAACCATTGCATTCCATGAGATAACCTATCTTTGAGGCATTTTTTCAAATAGTTCACTTGCCTTTTTTATGCTTCCACATTTTGCATACATGTCTACCAAAGCATTTCCAACTATAATATCTAAAAAAATTCCTCCTTCTACGATGCTTTGATGGGAGTCTACTGGGAAAGGCTATGGAATTTGGCTTTACACCTACCAATTGCATTTACTTGAAATTTTCTAAAGCCTTCTCAACAAATCCATTTTGTACATATCCTGCAACCATTGCAATCCATGAGATGAGATCTTTTTCAAGTATTTTGTCAAGCAGTTCACGTGCCTTGTTAATGCTTCCACTTTTTGCATGCATGTCTACTAGGGCAATTGCTACTATAATATCTAACAAATTTCTTCTATCCTTTATGCTTCGATGGATGTACATACTGTTCCAAAGCTCCCATTTTGGAATGGGTAGGGAGGACGTGAATAGTTTTTTTTTTTTTAAATTGCACAATTTCATCGAACTTTCAACGACAGCAACCGACAAACCTCCAAAAGTGTCTGATGAATTTGCAATACGTCCGATGAAACTTTCATCTTAATGACTTGCCTAATTCGTCACAATTTCAATGAACTTATGTTTTTGTTCTTTCGATCTGAAGTATGTCACCAAGACTACTGCCAATGTAATCTTATTGATGTGACATAGCAGGTCGGGTAGACATTCAGAACTTACTCCGATGGTATATGTCTTGTCGATATGCTTCCCTCGTGCTTCATCGATGAGACAAGATGAGTATCTCACTGATGAAACATCATCGCTGAGATGATAGGCCAGTCCTCCTGATATATCATCTTAGGCAATTTTAATTGTTGTAACAGTCTTGATCTTTCATCAATACGAAAATTTCATCGTAATGACTTCCCTTTTTTGTCGCACGTTTGATGAACTTTTGTTGTTGTTTTGATGATTTGGTAAAGGCATGCCACTTGTGTTCTGGTTATTGTTTGTCATTAGATTGACTAAATGGTCATCAATATTCTGATGAACACGAGATCCCTTTTTCATGGCGGCATCTAGCGAAACTGAGTCGTGAGTTTGATGTTTTTAAAGCTCGTCAGGAAAGCGATGAAAAGTTAGCAACAAAAATTGTTTCACCGATTCGTCAATATTTTGACAAGAGATTGTCAATAGTTCAATAAAGTTTCATCAGAAATTGGAGCCAAATATAGTAGTGCCACAATAAACATCACTCATAATAAACAGTCGTTATCCTCAACCTTTGGTGAAACAATCGGAAACAAATCTAACAGTTCAAAAGTGAAAACTCAAGCGTCAAGGTCTCAAGTCTAGGTCAATCCGTAAACAAGTTGGTCAATTCTTTGTTTCAATAGCCTATCATCCAAGCAGTCCCAAATCAATCATCTAATATCTTCATGTCCTAGGATGCATCCTTCCTACAATAGACATCAACATTAGGCATCACCATAGTTTAGTCTTGGCTAGTGGTATTGGAGAACATTAGCTTGTTTATTCACTTATCTTTTTCTTTTGGCTTATCTTATTATGCTCATTTCAATGACCTCTCGATGATGTCCCAAATGAGGGGATTTAGAGAGAAATAAATGGGGCAATGATCATTATCTTTTTATCTGTTGTTCTTGTTGGATATTCTTGTAATATAACCTTGGTTATGCATGCTTTGTTCGGGTGTAGGGAGGATGTTTCAAATATCTTGTTGACCACATAGGAAGGCTTTCCTTTCTATGTTTTAGTTCGAGATGTTTGGAATATTTGAACTACATTTTGAATAAGGTTTCATATGTCAGGTGTGAGCAAGAGTACTCCTATCTGATTGTTGAGTCAAATTTCATCACTAGATACCACGTCACCCTGGTTCTTTATACCTTGATGCATCATGCCTACGTGTGTTATCAAACATAAGGTAAATGGCCCTTTTAAGGTCCCAACTCCTTGGTAATCAGATCATCATCATCTTCATCATCATCATCTTTTGGCTTGTTGGAGTCTCTTGCTCTCTTCTATCTTTCTTTCCACGCTAACATGGTAAAATGACAGTTAATCACAAATCATCACTGTCATTGCATCCATCCTGCATCCACAAACCATCAGCATAATGCATATCATATAATATAGAAAGCATTAATCATACCACATGCATTTCCATTATTGCATAATATAGATTGGTTCTTCTAAACATCTCATAAACCATACATATGAATTCATTACATAAGCATAAAAGAAACCATCACATAGGCATTATTAAACTCATATCATATACCTCATCAAGGCATCAATTGCATAATCATATAAGTGTATCATGTATATCATAACATATGCATCATTACATACATCATTACATACATCATTACATATTTATCATTACATACGTCATTACATACATCATTAAATACATCATTATATACATCATTAAAAGCATCATTTCATAAACATCATTATAAAATGCATCATCACAGCATATCATGTGCATCATCATAAACGTCCATAAATGCATCACCATATCATACATTGAGAAATAAAAAAGATTGCATCTCATATATTTTATCATCATCATCCATTTAAATGCATAATATAGATTTACGCTCACATATCATAACATTTGCATACATCATCATCAAAAGCACATAGAAAAGATACTGAAAAAGAAATGCATCCATAAATCACTGCATCACATCATCACATCATAAATATCATATAGAATCATTGCATGGCATCACATATAATCACATCATGCATCACATAAGATAGAATCATTACATCACATATAAATCATCGCATGTAGAAAGTAAGAAAAGTAAGAACATCACATCATGCATAAGTAAAATAGGACACATCATATTGGATCAAATCATCTCATATATATCATCAAAATAATACACTGCCATGGTACAAATCAAGATCAAGTGTGTATCAATCAAATACATAAAGTACAATTGCCCACTAGGCTATAAAAAATGAGCCCGTAGGGCGCAAAAAGAATCATGTCTCTGATCAAAATGTAGGCTAGCCCTGTTGGCTGCTCCCCTCACCAGGCGGTCTCTCTCCATGATCCTCTGGGGCTCAGTACCCTGTCTTTTGCGAATAATCTGGAACCCAGGATGCTCGGGGCATGGCCTGATGATAGTGAACCCTATAATAATCGGCCTCTTGGACCGCCTCCCTGTATGCTTGAAATGAAACTGAACTCTGGGAGGAGGAGGCAGACATGCTCTTGAGCTACTGTCTGTGGCCCATCTCATGTGTTGCCCTGAGCTCTGTGGCCTGTCTCTGTTGGACGACCTGGTCCCGCTCTATCCTGAGTTGATCCCTCTTTGCTATCAAGGCAACAACCTATCCTTGTAACCCTAGGACTTGTGCCTGTAATTGTTGTATCTGGGCATCCCTCTGATCAGGTGGAGGTGGTAGTGGCAGTGGTGATGGAGGTCCCTGATCTCTCTGTGGTGGTTGATCCGCCTGTCTATCTTGATCCTGCCAACCCTAGTCCTGATCTTGTCTCGGGGCATCCTGCAGTCCTCTATCCTGATCTGGTTGTGGTGGCCCTCCTCCTCCTCAGTCTTCATCCCCATTGTTGGAAATAGGATGCCATTTAATTGCAAATCCTAAACATTAATTATTTCATGTATCTCCTAAGTTCTTGGGATGTGTTCAACAACACTAAGATTAGGATGAGATTAATATTTGATGAAATAAATCATGAAATTGATATTTGTAGTTATTCCTAAATAATAGGAACATGTGGGTGCACACATGGTAAGGTGACACTCACCTTGAGTTCAGTTAACTATTCAGAGTAAGAGATAAGACTTCTGAATGCATGTAAAGATCTTAGGAGTTAGGGTTTGATGTTTGCATGCATGAAGCTTAGTTCAATTCAGATGAGTTAGTTCAGTTTAGTTTAGTTCAGAATCATGAGTTTCAGTTCAGTTCAGTTATGGTTTAGTTGTCTTCAATTAGTTTTAGTTGAATGCTAGTTGACTTCAATTAACTTGGAATGCATAGTTAATAACTTGAGTTGCATGATTGATAACAGGGACTACCTCCAGTTAACAAGAGAAGGCCATTCTTGCATGAATGGTGTTGAGTAATGTTTCAATTAACATGAAATCACTTGGAGCCAACTTGGGCGCCCAAGATGCTTTCTTGGAATTACCTCTTTTGCATGTTGACATATTTTTGAAGGCTCAATTAAGTAAGATTACTTTTGGGCGCCAACTTTGAGGAAGAGCTTTGGAATTATCAACAAAATGAAGGTTGAGTTGTGACTTCAGTTTGGGATGCCCAAATGGATGAAGCACATGTTTTAGCATTGTGCTTCATGAGATAACCCTATTTGCATGAGATATGGCGTACCTTTTAGGGATAGGGCTTGAGCATTGTAATTGTAACTCATGTTGGAGTTTTCAAAGTAAATAAAAGCCTATTTATCTCAAGCAAGTTGAATAGATTTATCATAGTTTTTATTGCAGGTTGTGAAGAAGATTGGTGAAGGCAAAAGAAGCATTCTCAAGCAAGAATTGGAGCTATTGTATTTCAAAGATTAAATAATAGAATAATTCTTGGTGGAGTTTTTTCCCAAAAGGGTTTCTCCACGGTACATCTTGTGTTATCTTTCTAGTATCCTATCTAGTTCTTCTATCAACTTTTGTCTACATTCTACAACAGTAAAATGGATTAATCAAGATAATCACCCACAAAGAATAAGTAACAAAAGAAAAATCTTATTTAGATCAGCAATATTAAATTTTTACAAAGTATTAAGCTAAGAAAACACCTCATCTTTCAACACCCATCTCCATCTCCTCAGCCTCCCTGGCCCCAGCCTCATCCTGCCCCTCTGCCCCTGACTCTCTGTCATGTCGATGGTGCCCCTAGAGCTGTCAACCTGAGGGGTGGCCTAAACCAATCTCTGTAGGCCTAGGTAGTCCCTGCGTCAGCCTGACCCTGATCATATGGCCACAGCCTGGCCACTAGCTGTCTAAAAGAATTGATGGCCTCCTGGGCTGGAATGTATGGCCCCATGAAGTCTCCCTTGTAGTGGGTGTGAATATCACCACGTACTAGTCATTGAGTTTGTCTTGAGGCTCCCCAAACTATCTTTGTATGCGGCCTGGAAGGTACCTCTCAATCATGGCTCCCCAAAATATTTGTTGGTTACCATCATACCAAGTGGGCCATACAAGATACGACCGCCATGTGAAAGCTCTCATATCATGAATAACCCTCCTCCAGTGAGAGATGTCGGCTTGTCCTATGAATGTGAAGGAAACTCCTCCCCTGTACCTCCAAACAACTAGGTTGTTTGGCTCCATATCAACTGCTACAACTCTCGGACGGAGCACTACGATGTGCTCCCAGGCCTAGATATGGAGAAGTATGACTCCAACCTCGATGGCCCTACCATCATCGTATACAAACTCATGTAAATCTCTTTACAAAGAGGCAAATAGTACTGGCCCCCATGCAAAGCATACTCTCCGTCGTACCATCAGCTCCCAGGTGAGCCCCTATCCTAGACTAAAATATCATCCCTGCCGATCTGGTGCAATGAGTCCTAAAATGATGGCTGCAATGACTAGGTGAAAGGGAGACATAGTGAGCCAGTAGTGCTCCAACTCAATCTGGCCCTTTGAAAAGATGATCTCATCAAGGACCATCACGTTGTAACATGCGTCTCTCTCAACCTCCACATCGTAGATCACTCACTCACCATGGATAGGCAAACAAAGTATGTACCACACATCCTCTAATGTCATTGTGGCCTCACCTATCGAAAGGTGGAACAACGACGTCTCACTATGGCATTGCTCTGCAAGCAATGTCATCATCCCCAAATGTGTCCTGACTAGTGGTGAATACACAATGTACCAGAGTCCTATCGCCCCCAGGTGCTCCTGAAGTCGCTCATGCATACCAACCAATCTGCCCAAAATGGAGGATTTGTGCTCACATGAATGAAGAATCTCGGCCTCCTCTTGCATCAGGAAAGTCACCGCATTAAGTTTCATAAAAAAATTGTGATCCTTTTTTAACCTTACGTGCCTGAAACATCATATGCGTCACTTTTTGCAAGTGTGACACAGTTTGAAAGTTCCAAACTGCATCGCTGGAGGCCCTAAACTCTTCAAACTCCACCATCGCGATGCAATTTGAGCATGCCCCAGTTTGACCCTGAACCCTAAATTGTAAAGTGGCTCGCCGTGACGCAGTTTTCATCTGCGGTCTAGTTTGGAGTTTGAACCCTAACTCCAAACTACGATGCCGCATCACTATTCATGACAGCGATGCAGTTTGAGGCCGTGCGACATCGAAATAAAATTTAAAGCGGCGCTATATTGGACTGCTTGACCTAGCTTGACTTTCTAAGCTAATAAATGCACACAAAAATCAAAAAATGAAATTAGGTCAAGTTGACTCACCGGTGGTCCAGCGCCAAGCAGTCTCTGATACACTCGTACTCGATCTGAGACGTGTCGTGGAAGTGGTCGTTGCACCATCTCTTGCAAAGGTCAGGGCTCAAATCACAGAAATCTCAAAAGGCTATGTGTGCAAATGAATTGGAAGTGGCCCCCTGAGGCCTATTTAAGCCTAACAGTTAGGGTTTTTTTACCCCATTTAGCCATCCAGCTAGGGTTTTGGACCCCCGATCTTGTTTTCACCCAATCGAGGGCCACTTTGCATCTTTTTTTGCCTTTTTGGCATCCTGGAGCCTTTCTCGACCCATTAGGCACCTTGTCCTCTTTTTTTTGCAAGATCGCCCAAAAATTGGAATTTTCGTCTGACCTCTCGATGGGGTAGTATATCAACATGTTTCTTCTCGCCGGGGCAGTAGTGGGGCAATTTTGAAAATTGATTTTTTTTTTGAATTTTGATTGAGGCAATTTATTCTTTGAACCAACGCAACAAGTACTTTGCTTCAAAGAGGGACAAAATATAGACATGGAAAATATAACGACACACTTGATCCTGATTACTAACATTGTTTTGTCCTGAATCATCTTCTTTGCTAGTCATCACCTTTCATCCCTTAATTGAATAAATCAGTTTTATCTAATTAAGTCATCACTTCTTGTTAATTAAATAAATCAATGTTATTTAATTAACCCTTGGTCTCTATTTAGTTAAATAATTCATTTTATTAGATTAAATCTCTAAAGTCATCTTATTAAATTAAATAAATTAAATCCTTGTTTAATTTAATCTAACATCATCCCTCTTTAATTGAATAAATCAAAATCTTTATTTGATTAAATCTAAATCATATTCCTCTCAACTTTGATTTAAATCAATCCAAAAATATAAATCAAATTGGCACACCAACTAACCTCCTATTAAATTAATCAAATCTTGATTAATTTAATCCTAATCCTCCAATCCTCTAGATTTTTCAACTTGTACCAATAAATCATTTCTTTGATTTAATAAGATCCCTAATTACTTTCAAAATGGCATAAAAAAGGGAATATTCCTCCAAGTTTGAAAATCCCTCCAAATGGATTTGTCCTTCCAACAAGGCATTCATTTCCTCTTACATGTCCTTGTGCATTGAGCCAAGTGGCATTTATTTCATTCCTTTCTCCCTCCAACATGTCATTTCATGAATTTCAAATTCCACCTAATATCATTTATTGTCCACATTCATCAAAATGTGCTCAAGCTTCCTCCATTCACATCTTGACATGTGGCACTTGGCCATTGGATGTTGAATGATCCTGCATTCATCCATTTTTCCTCATTCTTCAATACTCCCATCTATAAATAAGAGGCTTTCCTTTGTATTTTGGATCCACAACTTAGAGCAAAGTTACTATCTTCATATTTAGAGAAAATTCATCCATTTCCATAGCATTTTCTATCAACATAGCTAGGTTATTGCAGATTTCATCAAGGAGCTCATTGTTCTTCATCATCGAGTGGATCAATCTTCATCAAGCTTCCAAAGGAGTTGGGAAAGGACCAATTTCCACATCAAATTGGCACCAATTCCCCCATGGGATTAATATTTTGCATGTTTAAATAGGATTCAATAGCTTTTCTTGTTTTGTTCTTCATTTCTTTCCTATTTTGAGCATTGTAGATGAATTTCATGGGGAATCTTAGTTCTAAATTGCATATAGATCTAATATTGTGTTTGTTTTCTATGTTTGTGTAGGTCTAGGATTGGGGTTCACAGGATCCATCAAAGTACATTTCCAGTGATCTGCTACACTTAGGTTGAAGATTGATTCATCAGGGAATTTTGACACAAGTGGATTCTCTAAGTATATTAGTGCCTCTACCAGTTGGTCTGCAATCGCTTGTCCTTTAATGGCCTTGCGTTCCACATACTCAATGTCATGCTTTGTCAAGATCATAACCCATTTATTCATTCACCCCATGAGAATTGATCTAGAAAGAAGGTACCTGAGCAGGTTTATCTTTGCAATGAGCTTTATTTGATGTGCTAGCATATAATGTCTAAACTTTTGTGTTGCAAACATGACTGCCAAGAAAGCTTTCTCGATGGATGTATAGTTCAGCTCATGTACCACCATACTTTTTCTGATATAATAGATAGCTCTCTCTTTCCCATTTTCATCATGTTGTGCTAGGAGAGTGCCGAGAGCTATCATTGTTGCCGATATGTATAAGAGCAAGGGTTTTCCTGGAATTGGTGGCATGAGGACTGGCAGCGTGAGTAAGTATTCCTTGATCTTGTTGAAGGCTTGATCACATTTCTCATCCCATTTGTATGCTACCCCCTTGTGGAGTAGATGAGAGTAAGAGATAGCTGTGTCTACTAGTTGCACTATGAATCGACGGATCGATTGGAGTCTTCCTTGTAGGCCTCTTAGCTACTTCAATGTTTTCGGTGCCTCCATTTCAAGGGTTGCCTTGACCTTAGCAGGATCTATTTTGATTCCTCTCATTGACATAATATACCCAAGGAGATTTCTTGACTGTACTCCGAAGACACACTTCTTTGGATCAAGTCTGACTTTGTATTCCTCTAACCTATCAAAGATGGAGCCCAATGCGGCTATGTGATCTCATATTTTCTTTGATTTGGCCAGTATATCATCCACGTAATCTTCCACAATTTTATGAATCATATCGTGAAAGATTAGTGTCATGGCCCTCTGATAGGTAGCTCTCGCATTCTTCAACCCGAACGGCATCATATTCCAGCAATATGTCCCCCATGGGCAAGTGAAAGTCATTTTATGTTGGTTATCTTTTGCTATCATGATTTGGTTGTAACCTAAGAATCCGTTCATTAAAGATAACATCTCATGTCCTATTGTTATATCCACAATCATGTCAATGTTTGGAAGATGGAAGTTGTCCTTGGGACATGCTTTATTAAGGTATTTGAAACTTGTGCAAATGTGGATGCCCCTAGTGGGCTTTGAAACAGGTAGAAGATTGGAGATCCACTCTGGATAATCGATTGGTCGTATGAATCTTGCATCTAGGAGCTTTTGTAATTCCATTTTGACCAATAATGCTATTTGGGGATGCATTTTTCTTAGCTTTTGTTTCACTGGATTTGCTTCAGGATACACAGCTAGGTGGTGAACCACAACCTCTGGATCAAGCTCAGGAATTTTGGCATAGGTCCACGCAAAGTTTATCTTTCTTTCCTTTAGGAATGCAGCCAAGAGTTCTTGCTCCTATGTCATAAATGACTCAACATAGAATGTTATCTGTGGCAATTCTTTTGTTCCCAGGCTAACTAGATTGCATCTTTCTGCTAGGACTATTGACTTCTCTTGATGAATTGCATTCAGAGGAAGATTGAATCCTTCATCCTCTGGCACCTCAGAGAGGTTTTCACCGTTGGATGCATCCTTTATTTTTACTATTTTTGGGTCAGAGAGTGCCATAGTATGGTTTTCACTCAAAGACCTAGAGATTATTCTCATATTTTCACTTTTGCAACTAAAGGATTCAATCATTTCCTTGTAATAAGCATGTGTGTCCAGTATGATGTCGAACCAGGCCTTGTGATCTCTATATGGTATCATATCTCGTAATCCCATGAATTCTGAGAGTGCCTTATCATTTTTGAATGTGTCCAAAATTGGTGGTCCTCGTTGGTTGTAATCGATGAGTTGGGGATAAAATAAGTTTATTTCATGGGTGTGATGGTCTAACTCAAAAGACAAGGTACTAATCATGAGAAGGGATGAATCCTCAAAAAGCATGGGTAAGTCTATTATGGGGTCTTCATCACTACTACACACATCAGTTATGTCAAAGGTAAAGTTGTTTATGACTCGACCTGTGGATACTAGTAATTAAAGGGTGGATGTTGATAGCTGAGGGGGAGTTTTGATCTTTCTAACCAAGGCACCTTTTCCAAGTATGGTCACCTTAGGAGGGGTACATCCAAGGCCAATATTTCTCATATGCTTCTCCAGAATGAGAGGTACTAGAAGCCCATTGTCATTTTTCCCAAGTTTCTTGTTTTTTCTATAGCCCATACCAAGCATCATTTGTAATCCTTTATTACTCTCATCCATGGGAAGATCAAGCGCGGGCCTTTCATCTTGGTATAGCAAGATTGATATGTCTTTCTCATCTACTATTTCCTGACTTAGATCTCCCCAACATCTAAATCTAGAAGGGTCTGCTCTAAAGGTTTGGGATGTCATTTCAGCTAGTTGGGGTTGTCCATAAGACCTAGGAGATTGTGGTAACTCTCCTATGACGAAAGCACTTTTCTTCATTTTATAATCCCCACACCCATTGTCTTGGATAATGACCTTGATTTTTGAGATATTGAGAATGGCAAGTTTCTTTCTGTCATAAGTGGAGGCTAAGTAGTTGGGTCTATATACAGAGTTGTGGGGCCTTCATCATTCTTTGGGACTTGGGGGATTTTATAGTATTTTTCTCCCAAATTCTTGCAGTAGGCAAAGTGCTTAGGATCACCATAGACCGTGACCTCTTGATTTTGATATGGGAATTTAATGCATTGATGGAAAGTTGATGCGATGGCTTGCATCCCATGGATCCACGGATGTCCCAAGAGAATTTTATAAGGAAAATCAAGGTCAAGGGCCTAGCATGTGGTTTCCATAATGACTATCCCTACTTGAATAGGGAGCTGAATAGTGCCTTGAGATACTCTTCCCTGATCATCATATGGTCTAATTGTGATGCCCTTACACTTTTCAATGACATCCTCTAAGAATCCTAAATTCTTTATTAGTTTGAGGGAACAAATATTTAGACCCACACCCCCATCCACCAAGAACCTTTTGACTTTGTTTCATTGAACTAGGACTTCAAGGTGGAGAGGGTGATTGTGAGAGGGCTAGGTAGGAAAGTCATGATTGGAGAATGTTAAGAGGCTTTGGGTGGTGATATGTCTGACCATAGCTTGGAACTGGCCAGCATCAAGTTCCACAAAGATAGTAGATGAAGCCAATGCTTCCTCTAGGATTCTTCTATGTGCGGGAAAAATCTTTAGCAACTCCATGATGGAGATCTGAGCAAGGGTTCTTTTCAACTAGTCTAGGACATTGTAACCATTAGGAATGGATCTTGGATTTGAGATGGATTCTCTAGGTGGTTGTGATGATCCATCAATGGTAACTTTGATGCCATGTGTGGTGACTCTACAATCAGCTTTGGCTCCTTTGATGTTAACAACAGTGACCATTTCATCTAAGGATGTGACAACATGATTGTACACATGGTTCACATTGGCATACTTTTGTTCTCCATGGTTGTTCCCTTTGTTATGATCTAACATTGGATTCATGTATATTTTTAGGTCCTTATTTCCAGCTGGTTGTTCAACATTTATGACCTTGTCATCAATGAGGTCTTGGATTAGATTTTTTAACCTCATGCAACTGGCGATTGTGTGCCCCTTGATTTTATGAAAATCACAAAGGTGTTTTTCATTGTACCATGTTGGTTTCACTTGGGGCTCTTGATAATTCTCATAGGTGGTAATTTTGATGAGATTCTCGTTTACCAGTTTCTTCATGACTGATTCAATGGGTTCCCCAAGGGCAATGTATTTTCACTTGGGGGGATATTTTTTTTGTAGGGGTGATCCCCCTTGATTATTCAGGTTGTTGACTTGATTTTTGGTGTTTTTGTGATACCACATTAGCTTGGGTGTTGTTTCTATTGTTGTTTTGCGGTTGTCGGTATGTTTGCATGTTCTATTTTGCAGCATTGATTATGACCTTGGCATCCACCACACCATCATTAGTGATGTTCTTGTTTTTCGCCCATGTGTGAGGTTTTTCATTATAGCTGGTGGAAGGGAAGTTGTCTTGATGTTCTCGATATGTGGGTGTCCCTCCTTGTGCAATAAGTGCGCATTTGATGTTGAGCGCCTAGGGGATCAAATGGTCGTACATGATGATACATTGCATCTTGAGATGAAATGCCAAGGTTTTTTCAAGATTGGCAATGATGGTGCAAACTTGTTCCTCTAGCATGGTCCATTTGCACTTTTTGGCCTTGGATCACCATCATTGCAAGAAGGAAGCAAATGATTCTCCCTTAGCATGTCATGTTTGAGCGTAGATAGTTCCTCTAGACTAACATCCATGCCAATGTTGAATGCGTAGTTCTTTATGAATGCATCTACAATCTCTTGGAACTTTTTGATGCCAGGAGGAAGGCAAGAGAGCCACTCCATGGCAGGGCCAGCCAAACTTCGAGGGAATAGCCACATCAGATACGTATCGTCATATGCGACCTCCATGTAATGTACTTGGAATTCCCTAATGTGATCTTCAGGGTTTCCCATCCCATGATATTTGTCAA
Source organism: Sequoia sempervirens (assembly GCA_007258455.2). Lineage (NCBI taxonomy): Eukaryota > Viridiplantae > Streptophyta > Pinopsida > Cupressales > Cupressaceae > Sequoia > Sequoia sempervirens. The sequence continues at coordinate 69,030,462 of VDFB02353493.1, forward strand.
ATTTAGGGATTTTAAACCCCTTTGGGAATGGTACCATTGCAAGGCTCCTGTCGAAAGGATAGGGACACAAGTTGCTCAGTGTTTTTATTGTTTTCCCTAATTGGAGATGGAGCACTTGTTGCGAGAGCAACTTGATTTGTGTCATCATGTCATCTTGCGGATCAGGAGGTGGAGTGAATGTGTTTTGAAGTGGTTGAGGTGTTTAAGTGATGGGTGGAGTGTTGGTGGGAGTTTTTTGCAAGTTCTATTGTGCGATCAAGGCTTGTTGATAGGCTTGCATTTGTTATTGTGCCAACAATGCTTGTTGTTGGGCTAGTAATTGGGTTGTGTCTTGCTGTGCTTGGTACTTTTGTAGGGCTTGCTAATATGCTTGTTGTTGAGCCACTTGTAGTTGTTCTTGGTACTTAGCTTTTGCTTGTGCTTATTGAGCTTGATATTGGGCTTGAGCTTGAGCATGTGCAGCTTGAGCTGCTTGGGTTGCTTGCGTAGCTTGGGAAGCTTGGGCGACTTGCTATTGTTACAACAAAGCTTGAGCTTGGGTAGCCTGCTATGATTGTTGTGTTTTTTGTGCTTGTTGTGTGGCTTGAGTTGCTTGAGCGGCCTGCGCTTGTTGTGCAGCTTGCATGTTTTGTGCTTGTTGAGCTTGGAACTACTGAAGTGCCTTTTCGTAGGCTTGTTGAGTTGCTTGCATGATGCTATATTGGTTGGTCACATTTGGTCTTGGTGGCGATGGTGGTGGCAGATTTGGAATGGTATTTTTTGTTGTGATGGGAGGCAATGTTGTATTGATGATAGGGATTTTTGTGGTAGATGGTGAAATTGATATGCTTGGTCCTTAACAAACCACATTTATGGATGGTGTAGTGATCACTTGGGTTGCTTGGATGGTTTCCACATATTGTTGTGATATCGATGGCAAGATCGGAGGATTTGGTACGATGTTTTGATTTATGATCAGGGGGTTGCTTTGATTTTGTTGATTGATGGTTGCTAAAGGGGGGCCCTAAACCAAGGAGTGGTGTGGATGTTAATGGAAAAGGTGGAAGTGGTGGAAAAATGGGTGGTGTGTTCCCTTGAGGAAATGATGATGATGAGGGGTCAAAGATGCCCCCTATTCCAAATAGCCCACCTTCTCTTTGTGAAGTCATAGGGAGAGAGGTTTGTGTGTTAAGAGGATGTGTCGGTGTTGTGTGAAAAGAGGATGGGCCATTGGGGTCATGAAAGGTGAGTGAAATGTATGGTTCTAGCAGATTTTGAGGAATGGATTGACCCAAGGTGGTGTTTGCATCCAAATCTTGGTTGTTAACAAGGGGATGTGTTTTAAGTGCATGAAGCAATGAGCTTCCCTTGTTGAAAATTGGTGGAGTTGGAGCAATGGATGATGTGATTTGGGGGATGTTTTGAGTGATGCTTTGAAATGGAGGTGTGGATGAGATTGGAGGCATAATCCAAAAAGGTTTCTCCACAAGATTTATCACATCATAGTTGGAAGGGAGTTTAGCCCCTTCTTTTGCCAATTCTAGCATGTATTGTGAGGGATTGAGTTGCATCATGGTATTGACAATTCTGTGAGTTTCGAGATTTTGGACCATTTCAATAATTTCATCTTGTGTCATCCCTAAGATATTGTTGGTGATGTCTTCCACTTGGCCCCCTTCCTCTTGATGATCTTGTGGAAGTGGAGGAAGATTGAGCCTGGATTACTAGACCCAACAGGATTGATTTTAGAAGTGGTTTGACTCAAGTCACTCGAAGTGGATGTTTCTTTGTTCGTTTCCATGTTTTTCTTGTGTTGAGATCTATTTTTAACCATAAAATGAGGATCAATTTTCAGGAATGGGAGGTGAACCTTTAATTCATTTAATTGATCTAAACTTTAGGTGAAAAAAAGAAAGTCTAAGATATTAAGGATCAAATATGGTGATGGTGATAATGAAAGATGATTGATTGGTGAATGATTAGAACTCTTAGGAAACCTTGAAGAGGATACTAAACTTTAGGACTTTGGATTGATGTTTAATTTGATTTTGGATTGATTTGATTTGATTTTGATTTTGATTTTGATTTTGATTTTGATTGGATTTGGTTTGGATAATGAACTCATAAACTCTAAGAGGTTGGATGTTGTCCTAGAATAAACTTGTCCACAAGATGATAATTTGACTAAGTGTGCAAAGAAGGATTCATCTACACACACCTAATCAAACAAGATGATTTTGATTTTGATTTTAAAGGATTTTCCCAAAGTTTAGCATAAAGGATTTTTTCAAGATTTCCAAGAGTTGTGAGGTGAATTTGATTTTGATGTTTGAAGGATGGATGAGAGCGTTTTGATTTTGATCCTAAGAGACTTAGAGGGACTTTTTTTACTAGACCAAGGTGTTGAAGAACATGCTATTACTTCTTATGTGAGATACTCAAACCTTTGAAAGAGACTTGGATTTTTACAATAGTAAAATGAATACAAATTTGGATTGTTCCTTGATGCACGTTTTTAAAATTTGAAGGTCAATAATCCCTAGGGAAAGCAATAACACTTGGATTTTTTCAAAGGTATTTGCTTCCTCTAAAGGGTTTGAAATTTGATGATCATGTTGACTGTTTGTTTTCCAATGTTTTAGATCCAAGCAAAGTGTTTTGATTCCAAGAACATGCACAACCCTATGGATAATTAAGAGACAATATTTTTTGAATCCCCACTTGGATAAATCCAGCTACGCTTATTCTTGGCGGATGATTAAAAGTTTGATCACATTGGCTCCCCTCCATGACACTCACTTCTCAGGTCAGCCAAGCTTTAGTACCCATGAAACTCCCATGGCATACTTCTCATCTCTACCAAGAACCACAAGAATGTGGGGTGGCTTCAGAACGACCATTCATGCACCAACAAATAGATAAAGATTTGGACTCTTTAAACAAAAGGTTTTAGTATAGGAATTTCTTTCATGGGGGATCATCCATATGAAAAGAGACCATTTTTTCTCTTCTTGTTAGAACAATCCTCATGATACTTGAAGTTTCCTCAAGTACCCACACTTATATACCAGGTGGAAGTCACTTGGCTTTAGCGTGTTCCCAGTTGGGTTGTTCCCTGGGGTGATTACTTTTTTCCACCAGGCAGGCCCTCTAAGGATAAACAAAAGCAAGCAAGCACATCCATAGTTCGATCAATCTTTGTTGAGAAACAAAGAGAGAACATATGCGATATACTCCACTCACACTAGCAAGATTTTGTTCAATTTTAAGAATCCAAATTGAAGTGTGGAGGTAATCACTTATACAACTTAATATCACAAAAATCCTTTTGATTCTCAAGATCGTTGTGAGGCATGAGAGAAGCGTATACATCTTTTAAATGATATTACTTTCAATAAAGGATTACAAAACATAAAAGGCACATGTTCATTTTAACCTTCAAAGCAAGAAAATGAGTTCTTTTCAAGCACCAACTTTGAAGCATGAGATTTGTTTGTTCAATTGTTAAGTCCAAAAAAAAATGTAGTAAGTTCCTAAGATTCTTTTTAACCCCTTTGTTTGGTTCTTTTTAAGTCCAAATGAAATCTATTGAGTCCTAAAGCTTGAAAGATAGCAAATCCTTAGAATGGAATTATAATTTCTTCCAAAGTGTTTAAAAACACTTGATACAATAAAAAGAGGATTTCATAAAGAAAACTCCTCCTTTCTTTATCCTTCCACTTTTGATCAAGCCAACCTACAAAAACTGGTTAAAACTACATAAACAGAGGTCAAAAACCAGTTAGGAGTCAAAAGTAATCAAAATTAAAAAGCACATGTTGAAATTAATTTGAAAAATGCCTTTTACCCAACTCCAGCAACGCAGTCTGCAATGGTGGAACAGTTTGAAGAAGTTAGCGTCATTGTATGGTGTCATTGGGACTGATAGTGTCAGGCTGTGGAGAAAACAGTAAGCACATATGCGTTGTTGTTTTGACTAGCAGCAGAGTTTGGAATTTGGATGACTAGTCGATAGGGCAATGACTCCAGCATCGTTGTTTGGAATTCAAATATGTTGTAGAGAAGAACCCAACATCGTGGTTTGGAGTTTGTCAGCGTCGCTATATGGTGTCGCTGGACTGATAGTGGCATAGTTTCTCTATCAGTGGTGTTGTTTCCTGTAGACACAAAAACTTCAAAAAAACAACATAATTTCTCAAAAAAACATGTTAGATTCTTCAGATTCACCCTCCTATCGCCAAAATGTGAATGGTGATCCTAGTCCTACAAAAACATGAAGAAAAAACAAAATTAGTCCCATATGCAAGTTAGAAATAACATTCCCCATGAAATTCATTTGAGCTATCAAGAACAAGAAATAAATGAAGAACATGAATAAAAACTAGCTAATTGCTCAAAATAAACAAACTCTCAATCCCATGGGGGAATTGGTGACATTTTGATGTGGAAAATGGCCCTTTCCCAATTCCTTGCAAGCTTGATGATAAATGGATGAAGATTTATACTCCTTGATGAAAATTCACCATAACCTAGCTATGAAATCATGAAAATGGATGAAAGTGGATAAAGATGGATGAAAATTGCTCAAAAACTTGAAGATAATAATGTTGCATGAAGTTGTGGATCCAAAATCCAAATGAGAGCCTTCTATTTATAGAAGAGAATGATGGAGGAAGAGGCAAAATGGATGAAAACTTATCAACATGTGAGTGGACAAAGGTGGAGCACATTTTGATGAATGTGCACATTAATACTATTAGGTGGAAATTCAAAACTGGAGAAGTGACAAGTTGGAGGGAGAGAATAAATGAATTAAATGCCACTTGGCTCAAGAAAAGGACATTTAAGAGGCCTTTAATGCCCTATTGGATGGACAAGTACTTTTGGGGGGAGATTTCAAATTTAGGGAATATTCCATCCTTGATACCTTTTTGAAAGTAAATAGAGATTTAATAAATCAATTAAAATGATTTTCATGAGCAAGTCGCAAAAGCTAGAGGATTTGATGGATTAAGATTAGGATTAATCGGGATTTGATTAATTTAAGAGGAGATTAGTTGATGTGACAATTTGATTTAGATTTTTGGATTGATTTAATTCAAAATGAGAGGAATAATGATTTAGACTTAATTAAATAAAGTTTTATTTATTTAATTAAAGAGGGTGATGTTAGACTTAAATCAAATAAGGATTAATTTATTTAATTTAAGGGAGGTGACTTTAGAGATTAATTAAATAAATTGAATTATTTAATTAAAAGAGGCACTGTAGGATTAATTAAACGAAGTGATTTATTTAATTAATAGGAGAGAATGACTTAATCAGATAAAATTGATTTATTAAATTAAGAGATGAAATGTGATGAATTTAATTAAATAGAGATTGATTAGCAAAGGAGATGATTTAGGATGAATTGGTGTTAGTAAAATCAAGATCAGGTGTATAGGATTAATCGGTATATTTTTCATGTCTACACATGGTAAAGATTACATCTATGTTGTTGTATATAGGCTAAATGAGTATGCACTCTTTGCCATTTATTTTAAATTCAAAGCATGTCATGTGGAGAAATTATTTTTCATAGAGTTGTTTATGATATATAGGTTTCCTTAAAATAATGTTAGTAATAGAGATAAAATATTTTTTAGTTAATTTTTCAAGAATTATTCCATTTGATAGGTACAAAAATCACTTCTAGCACAATTCATCATCCACACAAATTTGGACAAATGTAAATGGTGAATAATTGGGTTGAATAATATTTAAGGGAATATGTTTAAATAAAAATTAACATGGGCTAAGTGGTTGCATTTTGGAGAATATTTCTATAATACCACCCAACATTTGTTCCTTATTTTATTTTCATTCATAGCTTTGTGTGTTTATGATGCACTAACTTGTATTAATTTAGTATTCACACATGGTAGAGTATTACACATATGAGTATTAGATGTCATCATTAATGAAATGGTGAAGAAGAAGAGAAATAGTCATCACAGTGCTAGCACAAAATTTGGGCACTAGCACAACTTCAAGAAATTATAGGAACACATTGTAGTTCCTCTAGTGAATTGGAGACCTAAGGAAATATAATCCTCTAGACTAAGTTCATACATCTTTGGAGTCTTGAACAATACACATTTCCCAACTTTCCCTAAAGAAAAATTCCATACAAAAGTTATTCCCCTCAATTTTCTAAGTCTTCCCATACTAGTACTTCGCTGATAGATGTCCTAATCTAGATATTATTTCATATCTTTTATTTGCAATCATTCCTTTACATGAAATTGACTAGTTGTCGTTCTAATTTATTAAGGGCTTGTACCTCATTATTATCCAACCTCATAGGTGTCCCCTTATGTTTTGGGTGTTATTTAAATTGTCATGGAATGGGTTGGAGGTATTTTTCACCCTCATCCTACTATGTGTGTTTGTGAGAGAATGAGATTGTGTACTTATGTCTTATCATAATTTTGGAGGGGGTTCCATCCTCTCATACGATCATCATGGTGAATTTGTCACATTTTTAGTGAAGTCTTTCGCTTGTGCCACCTTGCTTGGTGAAATGGTGATATCATCTTGATTGTCATTGTTATTATCATGATGATTTGTGTGTGTTAGCATATAATACAACATGTGAATGTCATATTTAATTTTTTTTAAAAAATTGGTCCATTTTTTGTTTATTAATGTCTTGAGCATAAGCCTAAGGCACATGGTGTAAGATTTAATATTCAAGTTAGAAACTCCCACACCTTTAGACTTCAATATTTTAGGGAGGGGGCATGATAGTTCATGATATTGTGAATTATTTTGTCTACCCACTCATTGAGATACACTAAATATGTTCCCAAAAAAGTTTCATGTGTGCAATGACTAGTTCCTCCAAACATAAGCCCTATACATGGAGATTCCTATATTTATTAGATTTGAAAGGGTGTGCTAGGTTATAGTTGTCTCAAGAAGACTAGATATTAGATAGCTTTGTGTTTAAATTTTAAAAACTATGTGGGCTACATGACTTTGTATAACAAGCATCCCACTTGGTTGATTTAAGCTTTCTATATTGAATTATGAGGGAGAGGAAGAAATAAAAGCCTCACCACTCATATTAAGTGAGTATAAGCTAGCATAGGAATTAATTGGGCTACCCTTGGTTTTGTTTAATTATCTTTGTGATAAAGTGTTGGTGTAAGGTTGGCACCTTATAGGCCTTGGTATTTAGCTTCTTTAGTTGAGTTATGCATTGGTTGCTTGAGATATCCAACTTCAAGATTTATAGTTATTTAGACCATGACAAATATAAGCATTTTAGGGGTGGATTCTCCTATTTTTTGTGTTTCTCTGCCACAAGGTGGGTTTTGTTCAATATGTGGAGGTTGAGTAGCCCCATTGGTTCTTCCTTCAATATTTTTTTTGGGTGGTCCTTGATGTGTTTTACTTTGTATATTTTTCAATACTAAATGGAGTTCCTCTCAATCTACTTGAGCATATTCTAAGTTTATTTCTAAATGAATTAATTTTTTGTCAATCTATCTTTTTAATGAAATCGTAGAAATGATTTGCTATTGACCTTAGGTTTTGGGAATTAAACTTAAGGTCACCACACTTTTATGTTTCAATTGGAGACAAATTATCTTAAGTTTTGGAAATGAAAATCATGACATCTTTTTAAGCTCATTTTTTTGTCAATCTATCTTTGTAATGAAATCCTATAAATGATGGCCCATTGACCTTAGGTTTTGGGAATTAAAATTAATGTCACCACACTTTTATGTTTCACTTGGAGACAAATTATCTTTAGTGTTGGAAATGAAAATCATGACATCTTGTTAAGCTCCTAATTATATAGTGGGATTTTTTGTGGTGTTTTCTATTAATTTTCTTGTCAAGTGCAATGAACATTGTTCTTGGATAATCTTAGATACTATAATTTCGCAATCGGATTTTAGCATGAGAATATTACCTTACCAACTATTGCATCTAGTTAAATTTGGTTGAGGTTGTATATCTTTATAATAATTGGAGATTGAGTGTTAGAATTATGACTCTTTTGATGAGGTTTCAATAGAAATATTGAGGATCCTACACTTAGAGTTACAAAATATTAGTTCAACATGGACCTAATGAGAATATTGTCCATAGAGAGAGCTAGCGTGAGTTGAAGTTGTTGAGCATAAGTTGTCATTGATTTCAAACTGATGCCAGCAGATCATTGTGTTTGACAGTGGTTATCAAAGAGTGCCAAGGCTATAAGATGTGAAGGATGTCAAAATGAAGAAGATTGTAGGAGTACTAGAATTATCATTATCTCAAGGTTTCGAAAGCATGTTGTTTGACAGTGTGTAAAGTGTCTAATCTATTCAAGTATCATGAAGTAAGCTTTGTTGAGGTGTGACTACCTTTAGATAGTTAATAAATTTATCATACCATGTTGAGTATGCAATCAACATGAGTGTGGTGGTCCAAAAGATATCTTTTGGGCAAAGAGATTAATTAATATGGGTGGCATTTATTTCATAAATGTGGTGTAGCTCTTTGGTTTAGAAGGAGAGTATGCCTACCCTAGCTATATCAATTTCTTGAATTTTCAGTGGCATGGCTCAGTGTGCAAGGAGTTTGAAATATCAGAAGTTTCATCAAGCTATTCAAAGTTTGAGGCATGTGCAGTAACAACTACAAGCATGCAAAATTCAATTCAAGTGTGTGGAGTGAGGATAGGACCTGTTTAAGGTTCCCATGGTGGTGCAAGGCATCAAGTTCTTTTGGCAGAATTTTTGGTTCATTGTATCACATGTTTCATGTAATTTAAATTTTAAGTCCACTCTATGTTGTCTAGGTTGGTGTGGATCCCTAGCTGACATAGAAGAGTGTTAATGTAGTGTCATGTATATATTTAAAATGTTCAGATGCATTGTATGTATCTGAGTGAGAGAGTGTACCAAATGTACATTGATGATCACAATGAAAGTACTATAGTGGGATGTACAATTATGCAATGAATGGAAGGTATATAATAGAAGTGCGAAGAAGAGATCGAGTGTCAGTATCAGTGTGTCTACTAGTGCATATAGGAGTTATATTTCAAATCTTCCATTACTTATATTCTAGTAGGATTGGTTTTCTACCTGTTGTATTATTCTGACAATGATTGGTGTCTTTGTTCTGATGGGGATTTATGTCTCCTGTAGGTTAGTGCCTATTGAATCTTATAGGGATTGGTGTCTCTAATAGGTTGGTGCCTACATCACATTGTAAAATTCACCTATTATATTCCTACTTGTGATAATTTCTCACCATGGTTTTTTCCATCTTGGTTTTCCACATAAATATGGTGTTATGTGTTATCTTGTGTTATGCTTTAATTACTAGCTTGTATAGTTTAGTGCTCTTCATATTGAAAATCTCTAAAGTAGCTTTGAAGGTTTCTGAAATTGTTGTAATTGTTTGGGTCTACTAATTCACCCCCCTCTTAGTAGATTGTGTGCCCTTCAATTGGTATCAGAGTCAAGTTCCTTTGAAAATTTTAACAACTTGAGGTAGATTTGAGATGGCACAGGAAAGTTATTATAGAAACAAAGTACTAGTTTTTGATGGATCTAATTTTGCATTTTGGAAAGTTAGGATGGAATCATATTTGATGGCTTTAGAAATTGACATTTGGATGTTAGTTGTAGAAGGATATGAGCCTCCTAAAAATCTCCCTCCCTAGGATTAGGCAAGAAAGAGAGCTCTTGAGCTCAATGCTAAGGCTATAAATGTTATTTTATGTGGATTGACTAACAATGAATTTGTGAAAGTGATTGACTATAGAACAACCAAAGAGATATGGGAAAAGTTGGAAACTATCTATGAAGGTGATGATAAAGAAAAAGAAGAAAATTAGTAAACTTACAAAGCTTAGTTTGAAGGTCTAAGTGCTAGAATTGGCTATGGAGATAGCCACTCAAGATCTAGAGGCCAAATGAAAAGCATAAAGAGAGAATAAGAATATGACAAGAATAAGATGTATTATTATAAATTATGCAAATATGATTCAATTAGATGTGTAGTGTATGAGATACCCCTTGGTTATATAGACAAGGTGAGACATAAGATGTCATAAGATTATGACAAGTGTCTTAATCATATGACATAAGACAACTTATCACAACTTCTTAGGTCACATGTGTTACAATTCAAAAGATAAGATAACAACTAATGACAACTAAAACTTTCTAAAATGATTCCTAGGACCCAAGTAAACTTAACATGTAAATAAGTCCCCTTAGCCCCTAGTAATGAATTAACTAGGTAAAAGACTTTATTTACACCAACACACCCCCTTAAGAGAAACTTAGGGAGAAGAAGATTATTATGCAAATGACACAAACATGGGTCTCAGCTACTAGGCCATGTTAGATACCCATGTAAAAATGCAAAAGAAATCTCTCACAAATGGAGAAAAGGAGAATACCTAGTGGGACAAAACTTCTCCCCAAAAGAGAGATGAAAAATACAAAAAAGAAATGCTCTTAGTGAAGAATGAAAAGGCCAAAACCCCATGTGAGGAAAAAGACCCCCTCCATAAGAGAGAAGAAGAAGAAGAGAGACAAGGCAGTCCCCCCTCAATGTTGAATCTCTGTAATGATGGTGGGCTCAACTGAATGTTGAAATGATTCAAAGTTTGAACATTCCTCCCCTTGGGAAGAAACAAGGACATGGATGTATGCAAGATGTTAGGAATATGGATGATGTATGATTCTTTGAAGCATGCTTAATTGTCTCCATGTTGATTCTGAAAGTTGACACACTCCAAAAATGTGTTCTAGGCCACACTACTAAAGAGGACAATTTGAAATCTAGTAGAGATGAATGTAGAACATGATCCAAAGAGAAAGATATCCCCTCTAAAGATAAAGAAGCCTCCTCCAAATTCTTTCCAAAAGGATCTACAATCACGTCAAATTGCAAAGAATGATCATGTAGAGATTGAACAAGAGGGTCAAGGTGTTCCCTTGAAACAACTGAAGAAGGATCTTTTCCATCAAAGAGAAGATGAATTTCATCAATGTTGTCTCCCAAATCTTAAATATGAGACTCCACAAAGAAGTCTGAAATACCTATCAAGAAGTCATCCAAAGTAGCCAAATCTGAAAGACAACGAATATCCTGCTGCACTGAATCACAAGAAGCCATATCCATAGCAACACAATCATCATCAAATGCAATAGTAGATGAGGATGTGATCTCAATAAGAGGAGGAGAAGTAAGAAAAGAAGTCTCTTTGTCAACTGGACATTCAAGAAATTTATTATACTCAAGCTCCTCTAAATTATCATCATCATAGGGTATATTATCAGCATCATTAAGGATAAGTAAACAATCTACAACAAGATCATTTGGGAACAGAGAGATACGTTGATCTCCAAAAATCTCCCAAATCTTGGTCCAAAGTGTGTGTGGGAACTCAATATCTGAGATCTCCATAAGAATATCAACACCAAAATATGTACCAATTAATCCTACAATGTGATCATTATTATTATCCCAAACTAATTGCTTCCAAGGTGTGTATGGTTTAGGTATGAGCCCATAAAGGTATGGAAAAATCTTAAGCCACCTAAGATGTGTCAAGATGCCTTTCTTCCAAGACTCATAATTATCCTTATTCAACATTACCACATAAGGATGAATAGAAAATCCCATGCTACCTCCTCAAATGATCAACACAAATGAATCAACCACAAGATTTCCCACCAAATTCACTCAATCAAAGAACCCCCCAACAATACATGAGCTTGGCACTTTATGAGTAGTGCATTTACAGTTGTTACTTGCCAAAAATAGCAAAGTGGACTTTGATCTTGGTACATGCAAATGCCAAAAATAGGCCACAAAATCAAGTACAATTTTTGGTACAAAATGAGATCAATCTAATCATACCACTGAAAAGTACATGAAAAATTATGCACTTTCAAAAAAAACTACACCCCAAAATGTTACCATAGGAGCAAGATATGAGCCCCTAAAGTTCCCAAAATGCAGACAACTTAGCAACACTTGTGATAATCTGCAATTTCTGGAAAATCTAGACACCAAAACCAAAATCTAATTGTACCACTGTGAAGAGCACGAAAAATCAGCCCAAATAAAAAAAAATTGCTTTGAAAAAGGAGTTAGAATGACCAAAATATTGTCGTTTGAAAATCAACTACAAAAATAAAATTGCCAATGGAGAGGAGTAGGAAAATTTTCAAAATGTGCTGACGTCATCCAAATTCTATCTTAAATTTGACGGTTGAATGGTTGTTATGAGAATACTCGGGGTTAAATTTGACGTTTAAATGGACATCATCGGTTAGTGTCGGATTTACCCTATCGACAAAATCTTGGAAGAATATTCCATGCAAATATTCTTTCCCCAGAATCTTGTACAATCCATCAGATTTTCTTTTCTATCCCCAGGATTTTGACTAAGCACCGAATTTTTTTTACATTTTTCACTGATTATCAAATGTGGCTGACAGAAATAGGTAGGTTGTGGTACAGTGGACCTAAGCTGACCTAATCCACTAGCACCACATGGCATGACAACAATGGTGTGGTAATTTACAGAGAGCAGGGTATGCAGTGCTTTTTGCGGGTACAGTCTCGCAGAAATAAAAAAAATTCCCCCTTTTTTTTAATTTTTGATTTTAAACCAACAAATTTTTGAAAAAATTAACACCAAACCTTTTTTTTAATAAAATTTTCAAATTTTTAAAAGACCTATTTTTTATTTTTATTTTCAGAAAATTCATACCCCCTTCATTAATGACATGACTTGGGGGGTTGTGCAGCTCCCTGGGCAAATTTGTTTCCCCTCAGCAAATAACTTCTCCAATTTGGATGATTTGGTAGTAGATCTTAGGGGTTTTGGCCCTTCTAAATGCAATGGCAGGTCAGATTTGACTCAAAATGCTCCAAAATTGCAGCTACCTTCTAGATTTGACAACCACTCTTTAGCTTCAAACCCTCATAGATTTGGCCTCATTATCTAATTTGGATGAAACAAAAGGAAAAATTGGCTTTCTCCAACCTTCTAAACTCAATGGTGAGCTCAGATTTGTACCAAAAAGCTCTAATTTGAATTTATAACAAAGAGCCACAAAGAGGAACCCCCCTAAAATCTGGTATTTCTATCAAATTTTTCTGATTATCTAGATCATCATATGATGCAAGAGAAGAGCATACTCAACTATTCAAGATTTACCATTCTCTCAAAAAATAGCTAACCAAAGGCACCCAACCTGCTCTGATACCATGTTAAAATTGGCTATGGAGATAGCCACTCAAGATCTAGAGGACAAATAGAAAGCACAAAGAGAGAATAAGAATATGACAAGAATAAGATGTATTCTTATAAATCATGCAAATATGATTCAATTGGATGTGTACAATGTATGAGAGACCCCTTGGTTATATAGCCAAGGCGAGACATGAGATACCATAAGATTATGACAAGTGTCTTAATCATATGACATAAGACAACTTATCACAACTACCTAGGTCACATGTGTTATAAGTCAAAAGATAAGATAACAACTAATGACAACTAACACCTTCTAGAAATATTCCTAGGACCTAAGTAAACTTAACCTCTAATTAAGTCCCCTAAGCCCCTAATAATGAATTAAATAGGTACAAGACTTTATTTACACCAACACTAAGAATGAAAGAAGATGAGAATATTGCTACATTTATGCTCTAGATTGATGAAGTTGTCAACCATGTTCAAGGTCTTGGTGAGAGCTTGGAAGAGAAGGTTGATGTAAAGAAGGTTCTCAAATCTCTATAGGTAGAAGATTTGATCTTAAAATCTTTACTATTGAGGAAGCTAAAGATCTAAATAATTTGAAGATGATTGAGCTGCATGGAACATTAACTACATTTGAAATGAGATTTGAAAGTGATGATTCAATAAGGAAAGAAGCTGATTTTAGAGTATCTTTGAAGCAAGTTGATCGAGATTCTAATTGTGGATCAGATCCAAAAGAAGCTAATTTTTTGAGGAGGTTACAAAGAGGTCCCGGTAAGTATAAAGGCAAGTTACCTTTTAAGTGTTTCAATTGTGGGGAAGTTGGACATATTATGGCTAACCATCCTTATAAGAATAATAATAATGTTGAACAAAAGAATGGAAGAAATATTTTCAAAAAAGATCCAAAGGTTAGAGGAAACATAGGATTTTTTACACTAACAAGGAAGAAGAATATTCCACTAAAGAAGAGGATAAAGATGCATCAGGAGATGAAAATGGAAAAGTTGTGTTTATGGCTTTTGAAACTACTGATGGTGATGTTGAAATGGGTTCCAAAGAAAATGAAGAAGAATAAGATCTTATGAAGAAATTGTAATGGTTTGGAAAAGAAATCAAGAAGCTGAATGTCAAAATTCTAGAGGAATTGAGAGCCAAAGAAAGAATAGAAAAAGATTTGAAGAATGATGAAATGATCATTGTTGAACTGAAGACTCGGGTAGAAGAAGCAAAAAGAGTTGAAGAAGTTTTGACAAAAAAATTACTATCAAGAGACAAAGACTATGAAAAGCTTGAAGAAGAAGTTGTTGCAGCCAGAAAAGAGCTTAAGAAGGAAAATCAATAGTTGCAGTTGAAGTTCAATAAAAGTATTGAAACCCTAGATTAGATATTGGAAGGTCAGAAAGCTTCACATGGAAAAACCAAAGTAGGTTTTGATGATCAGAAGAAAAAGGTGATAGAAAAGTCAAAGAAGACTACTAAGGCGAGTCTGAAGGTGATAAGTTTTGAAATCTATCAAAATCCAAAAAGGACAATGGCAAGTGATGGTAGTATGACTTAGAATGATGGATTTTTCCAAGTGCAGAACAAAAGGATGAGATCTAAAAGACAAGGATACTATACCAAGTCAATTTTTTTCTTTTCTTGGTTTTTGTTTTATTTGTAATCAATATAAACATAAGGGTTTGGATTGTAGAAGAGTTTTGATAAGAAAAAATGATTTTGTCAGTAATAATGCATTTGCACCTTTGTTCAATTTTAATGTTATTTGTTTCAAGTGCAACAATTTTGTACATATTGCAAGGAACTGCAGAAGTAATTTTGTGAGTTCCCCATTATTGGAAAAAGGGAGAAGTGATGTTTTAGAGGAATTCTAGAAGAAGGAACTCATGAAGAGAAGTCTGAGAAGTCTATGATTGCTTAAACAACGTTACATGCTCAGAAAGAGAAGAAGAACCTATGGATTATTGACATTGGTTGCTCTAGTCACATTTTTGGAATAAAAGTAAGTTCATGAATTTCAAGGAATTTTAAGGTGGTTCAATTATCCTTGGAAACAATTCTATTGCCAAAAAATTTGGTACCTTAAGTCTTGATGTTGATAAAACAAAGACACATGATTTTTTGTATGTTGAAGGATTGAAATATAATTTTTTTAGTGCCATCCAGATGTGTGATAAGGGATATCAATTATTCTTTAGTGTTGATGGTTGTAAAATCAGAAAATAAAGTATTAGTGAGTTGATTGTGGAAGGAAACAAGATAAACAGTGATATTTATCAAATTAGTGAATTGAATAGAAAGAGTTGTCTCACTACACAGAACGATGAAAGTTGGCTTTGACATAGAAGGTTAGGACACATGAATTTTGATGATATTTTCAAGATTAGTTCAAACAGGATGGTTCGGGATATTCCAAGAATCAAGAAACCTCATTCAATCAGTTGTAATACATGTCGTGAAGGGAAGCAAACAAGAAGAAAATATCCTAGTAAGGATTATTCGACATCAAATTCATTAGATTTGGTACATACAGATTTGTGTGGACCAATGAGGACTAAGATTCCACAAGGAGAGAGGTATTTCATGATGTTGATCGATGATTATACTAGGGTGACTTGGATTACATATCTAAAAGAGAAATCAGAAGCTTTTGAGAAGTTCAAATCATTTAAAGCTAAGGTGGAGAATGAGACCAGAAGGACAATCGAGGTCCTAAAATCAGATAGAGGTGGAGAGTTTATAGTTGAGAAGTATGATAGATTCTATGAAGAGCATGGAATCCAAAGGAAATTTTATACCCCTAGATTTCTACAACAAAATGGAGTTGTTGAAAGAAAGAATCAGATTATATAGGAAATGGCAAGGACTATGCTATGTCAGGAAAATATGTCAGATATGTACTAGAGAGAATCTACATAGATAGTTGTGTATACTCTAAATAGATTTTAGACCAAACACAAGATAGAGAAGACTCCATATGAGTTATGGAAGGGAAGACCGGTCTATTGGTAAGGCACCTTAACATATTTGGAAGCAAGTGCTACATCAAGAGAGATGAGAAGAATTTGGGTAAGTTTAATTCAAGATCAGATGAAGGCAATTTTTTGTTACTCTTTGAGAAGCAAAGCTTACAAATGTCATAACAAAACATTGAAGAGGATAATTGAAATTGCAAATGTAAAAGTTGATGAAACTATTCAGAGCACTACTATTTTGGAGGAAGAAAATGATGATGAATCAATTCAAAGCAAATTTCAAGATCCTAGAGAAGTTGTTACAAAGACTCCAACTAAGTATGTTCAGAAAAATCATTATGTGGATCAAATTATTGGGGACAAAGATAGTGGGGTTCTAACTCGAAAGAAGCTAGAAAAGTTAGGAGAACAAGTACATTTTGCTTTACTATCAAAGATAGAACCTAAGACATATAAATAAGCTAGCAAAAAACAAGGATGAATAGAAGCAATGGAAGAACTAAATTAGATCATGAAGAATGAAACTTGGGAACTTTTCCCAAGACCTAAAGACAATAATTTGATTGGAACAAAGTGGGTTTTCAAAAACAAGCTAAATAATGAAGGTGAAGTGGTCTGGAATAAAGCAAAACTTGTGTGTGAAGGGTATGCTCAAGTTGAAGGTGTAGACATTGAGGAGAAATTTTCTCTGGTGGCTACACTGGAGGCAATTAGGAAACTTTTAGCTCTCTTAGCATTCAAGAATTTCAATGTGTATCAGAAGGATGTGAACTCAACATTCTTGAATGGATAGCTTGAAGAAGAGGTATACATTGAACAACTGGAAGGATTTTAGAGTACTGACAATCTGGATTATGTTTGTAAATTGAAGAAGGTTTTGTATGGACTTAGCAAGCTCCTAAAGCTTGGTATTCAAGATTAGATGGATACTTGCAACAGTAAGGTGTATGGAGAGGCTGTGTAGACAAAAAATTGTACATAAAAATAGGAGAAAAAATGTCGATAGTTGTGGTTTAAGTTGATGACATAATTTTTGGAGGTAGCAATGAAGAAATGTGCAAATTTTTTTAGAAGGCTATGCAAAATAAATTTGAGATTTCTATGTTAGGAGAATTGTCTTTCTTCTTAGGGTTGTAGATTGTTCAATCAAATAGAGGATTTTTTCACAATGTAAATACATAAAGGAGATGTTAAGAAAGTTCAGGATATAATATTGCAAACATGTTGCAACACCTATGGTTATTGGGTATAAATAGAGCAAGGATGATGACTCTGCTCTGGCAGATCAAACTTTGTATCGGTCTATGATTGGTAGTTTGTTGTATGTGACAACATCTAGACCAGATATCATGCAGGTAGTTGGAATGGTTTCCAGATTTCAGGAAGCCCCTAAAGAGACTCATGTGAAAGCGATGAAGAGGATATTCAAGTATTTGAAGGCTACTAAAGAATTTGGTCTTTGGTATCCAAAGAGTGAAAATTTCACTCTTACAACATACATAGATGTAGATTGGGCAAGTTGTGTGGATGATCAAAAGAGATCAAGTGGTGGTGCATTCTTCCTTAGAGATAGTTTAGTGTCATGGTTGAGTGAGAAGTAGGAATCAGTTTCTTTATCTACAACAAAAGCAAAATAAATTGTTGTAGCATCATGCTACACTTAGGTGATTTGGATGAAGGACAAAATGAAGGAAATGAAGGTTGAGTTTGAAGATCCTACCACTATTCTTTGAGATAACACAAGTGCAATAAATATTTCAAAGAATTGGATGATGCACTCAAGAACAAAATACATTGCAATCAAGTATCATTTCTTGAGACAGAAGGTTGTAGAGAAAGAAGTAAGGTTGGAATATGTGGACACAAAGGAGCAAGTTGCAAATATATTCACAAAGCCACTTCCTAAGGATACATTTGAGTTTCTCTGACAAAATTTGGTAGGGATTTGTTACTCCCTCCTCTTGATTCAAGAGGAAAGTACAAAGTGAGGGGGAGCTTAGTCTCCCTGCCACAAGAATGGATAGTGATCTTGTAGAGTGTTTTCAGAAGTTGTGATGCATGGAATTAGGGGGAGTCTATCCAGAAACAGGGTTCTAGATGTTGCAGTATACCATTCTAGGGGAGAAAGGATGTTGATCCTTTGCCATTGATTTCACTTGGGGGAGAACTGTGCTCAAAATGTTGAATTAATTAAAAAGAATAATGGGATCTAAAGTGTGCTCAAAAGGCCGAATTGAGGAGATGCTAAATTCATAATGCCATTTTTTTAACAAGGGGAGTAAATGCTACAACACAAAAATAATTCAAACTTATTCATCAAGTGTGTTTTTGGTGGTCCCAACATTTTTATGTTTGCCATCAATGACAAAGGGGGAAATTTTTGAGCATAGGTTATCATTGATGTTAAACTAATGTCAACAATTCATTGTGTTTGACAGTGGTTATCAAAGGGTGTCAAGACTGTCAGATGTGAAGGTTGTCAAAATCAAGAAGATTGTAGGAGCACTAGAATTATCGATTGTCTCGAGGTTCCAAAAGCATGTTGTTTGACAATGTGTAGATTGTCTAATCTATTAAGGTATCATGAAGCAAGCTTTGTTGAGGTGTGACTACCTTTAGATAATTAATGAATTTATCATACCATGTTAGGTATGCAGTTAGCATGAGTATGGTGGTCTAGAATGATATCTTTTGGGTAGAGAGATTAATTAATATGGGTGGAAATTCTTTTAGAAATGTGGTGTAACTCTGCAGTTTGGTAGGAGAGTATGCCTACCCTAGTTCTATTAGTTTCTTGAGTTTTTGGTAGTGTGGTTCAATGTGCAAGGAGTTTGAAATATCAAAAGTTTCATCAAGCTATTTGAAGTTTGAGGCATGTGTGGTAATTGGTACATGTGTGCAAAATTCAATTCAAGCATATGGAGGATAGGACTTGTTTAAGGTTCCCATCGTGGTGCAAGGTGTCAAATTCTTTTGGCAGCAAGTTTGGATCGTTGTATTACATATTTCATCTCATTTGAATTTTAGGTCCACCCTATGTTGCCTATGTTGGTGCGGATCCCCAATTGACATAAAAGAGTGTTAATTTAATGTCATGTATATATTTCAAATGTTTGAGTGCATTGTATGTATCTGAGTGAGAGAGTGTACCAAATGTATTGATGATTACAGTGAAAGTACTATAGTGGGATGTACAATTGTGTAATGAATGGAAGGTACATAATAGAAGTGTGAAGAAGAGAGGGAGTGACAATATTAGTGTGTCTGTTGGTGCATATAAGAGTTATATTTCAAATCTGCCATTATTTTTGTTTTAGTAGGATTGGTGTTCTACCTATTGTATTGTTCCGACAGGGATTGGTGTCTCTGTTCCAGTGATGATTGGTATCTCTTGTTGGTCGGTGCCTATTGAATATTTTGGGGATTGGTGTCTCTAGTAGGTTGGTACCTACATCACATTGTAAAATTCACTTATTATATTCCTACTTGTTAGAGTTTCTCATTGTGGTTTTCCCAATCTTGGGTTTCCACGTAAATCCGGTGTTATGTGTTATCTTGTGTTGTGCTTTAATTACTAGCTTTATGGTTTAGTGCTCTTCATATTGAGAATTTCTAAAGTAGTTTTGAAGGCTTCTAGAATTGTTGTAATTATTTTGATCTACTGATTCACCCCCTCTCAGTAGATTGTGTTCCCTTTAGAAGTGTCTCAAGAGGAACAATTTTATACCCCAATCTTGGTCTATTCAATAGATAATAGTCTAATAGGTATTGTGTAGCTATTATTTTAAAAAAATTCTATTTGTTTCTCATGTGAATGAGTCTTGAGCCATAGACATCAATTTTGAGGACTATTTTAAGGAGTACAAGGGATGATTAGTAGATTTGATTACATTCCTAGGTCATGGGAATGGTTATTAGTTTGAATTTTTTCATTTGATAACCTTACATCTTTTTTAATTTTTAAGTTGTGCATGGGTACCTAACATGGCCTCATTTCCATGACCCATATTGCTCTCATATTTCATATTGCACCATTTACATAATAATTTCACTCCCTAAGTTCCACTTATGGGAGTTGGTGTGAATGGGGTTATTTCCTAACTAGTCATTAGTGGGGACCTATTCACATGATAAGTTTAATTTGGAATTAATTTAGTCCTAGGATTCATTTCTAGAAGTTAGTTATAATGGGGCCATGTCTCATTATTTACTTTTAGTAATTTAGGCATGTAATAGTTATCTTATGCATTTAATTTTTTCCATTGAGCATTTAATGTTTGTATCAAGGGTAGTTGTCATACTTCATCACACCTTTCCTATTTATTCAAAGTGCTTGTACATTGTACCATCAATCAGATCAATCAATACATCATATTTTCATGTTCATTGATCAATATCAATTCTTAATATTCATGCAAGCTCATGTTGCAACACTTTCTTGTAGATGGCATCTTTCTTGGTTGATCCATTGGAGATTGCAGCTTCATTTAGGTTCATTAACATTTCCAACATGGTATCAGAGCTAAGGCCTTGTAAAGCCCATCTCGTATTAGAGAGTTGAGTGTTTTCTTGAGGGGAGAATTCATTGTAAGTTATTGAGAGTTTCAATTTTGGGTTAGTTGCCATCATTTGGTAGATAGCTAATTTCTTGTGTAGATTGGGCTAGTTCTGACCTCGCCATTGCATTTGGGAGGCCCAAAAACCCCTAAAAAACTCATCAATTTTTCAAAATTCAATACTTTTATCCAAAGGCATCAGAGGATTTTTTCAAGTAGTAGGATATTTCATACTGTATGGATCCAAACAGTACTATGCAAAAAGATGACCCTCCCCCTACGATAAAAGTTTTTCTACAAGTGACTATTTTAATTTGCAGGAAAAAATATTTTATATGGGGTGGAAATATTAAAGGTTGGCTTATTATATTTATTGGTGGTTTAAAATTTTTGGTGGGAATTTTTTTGTTTGGATAGCCATATTTATTCCTACAGTTTGTTGTACCTTTTTGTCAGCGGTTGCAGTCCTTTTGTTGATAGGTTTTAAATATATATTTTTGTTTTTTGTTGACTGTATCCTTTTGTCAGGCGTGCAATTGTTTGTTGGCCCACATTTATTGGTTGTCAAGTGCATTTTTTTTCTTTGAGCCCAAGTTCTCCCCACACCCATGGTTTCCTTGAGCTTCACTCATGCCTACAGTTCCATTGTAGCACCCAAGTGCTTTAAAGCAATGATGTGCCACTGGTAATCATCACCCCACCGCCGCTCAGTGACAATAATCTTTTTTTTCCCACAAGAGTTGTGGTCATATCGATGACCTAGGGCCAACGCCTAGGCACTTAATTTTTGTGCCTACTTAGCCTACAAATGCCCACATTAGGCCCCATTTTTCAAACTAAGATAACTTTTGATCTAGGAGGCAATTTTTTTCAAATGAGATATCATTGGAAAGCTAATTCAGTTAGTGTTGTTGTGGAGGAGTTTATTTCTTAGTATTTTTTGTTTGAGAACATTTATTGCGGCTTGAAGAGAATATTCCCTTTTGGACTCTAGAGCTCATATCTTTTTACCAGATTATCAAATTTTGGAGATTCAAGCGACATTGTAAAGGTGACAAGGAGCTCTATCGTTCAGTCCATTCACTTTTCCCTAATTCAACCCCAGGTATTATCTATTGCGTTTTTGCAATTTGTGGCATCTTCTTGATTACTTGGACATACTATTATTTGGAGAAGTTTTATTTGTTGGGAGAGGCTTCATTTTCAGTTGTGCATCACATTTTTGAAGTTTCAGATCAATTTCTATCAAATATTTTTCCTTTTTCTCAATTTGTGTTTGTGGCTCTAATGGTTAAATCAAGATTTAAAGTTCTAAATCCTCATAATTATCACATATGGAAGGTGAGAGGACAAAGATTGTTTTGGTCTAATGGCTTGTGGTCTACCTTGGGTGATCATCAACCCAATTTTACTAGGGAATATGAAATATTTTCTCATAGGAACAAATGTGATGAGGCTATGGGCTTGATTTCTATGCATGTTTTTGGTGGTTTGTTCTTCCATATTGAAGAGTGCACTACACCTAGATAGGTATAGGATATACATATATATATATAAGGTTCTCTTTGGTTTAGTTAGTGATGTAAGAGCTTTACAACTAGAAGCATAATTGACATCTCTTTCTACTGATTTATTTCCTACTATTAAGGATTATGTGGTGAAGTTCAAGTCTTTGCGATCTCAAGTAGCGGGTTGTGGGAAAGAGAAAACTGATAAGGAATGAATATTTATGATTTTGTCTAAATTGAAAGGTGTGTTTCATATTTTCCCACTTCCTTTTATTCCACTATGGATGGGTTAGGTGATTCATTTGTCATACCTTCATTTGAGACATTTTGTTAGAGGTTGACTAGGGAACAATCAAAACTTAGTCAAAATTATGCCACTTCTAAGTCTCATGCATTGATAGCTACACCACCTAAGGGAAAAGGGAAGAAAAAGAACAAGCCTAAGACAAAACCTAGTGAGACTTCCACCACCTCTTCTACAGAGGGTAAATCCAAGAAGGATAAACCTACATGTACCATTTGTAAAGGGATTTGACATAGTGAGCAAGTTTTTAATAAGAATGAAATTCATGAGTTGAAACAACTTCTCAAGGATCACCATATTTCCATTCATTCTTCATCTTCTAGTTCACCTTATTCTTCTACCACACATGAGGACACTTCACACACTGGGAAATAAGACATTGCTACTAGATATTTCAAAGGAAAGGGTCATGCATTGATTACTACTTATGTTGATAGAACTAATGGATGGATTATTCATTCGGGTGCTTCATAACATATTGCTAGCTCATTTGATCACGTTGTTTCAGGGTCTCTTAGAGCACCACATTTTGATAAGATCTTGATTGCAAACAATCAATTTTTTCATGTTTTTGGTATGGGAGATGTTGACTTGGGTACAAGGTCAGCGTATAATATTCTTTATATTCTTGAGATTTTCCATAATATTCTTTCAGTTTATCAAATTACACAGACAGGCAACACAGTTGAGTTTACATCCAATTCAGTTTTCATGTGTAAGGAGATATGACTCATTGTTATGGGTGAGGTTTATCATCAATCTAAGGTTTATACTGTCTCCCACTTCTATCATGATCATGATCCTTATGTTCCTCAATCCCCTTCTTCTAGTGTGGGTAGTTGTTCAGGTGATAGCTATGGTGGTTAGTTGTACCTTGCTCTTCTTTCTTAGCCATATGATGAGGTTCCTTCACCTCCTACTTCATTAGAGTCGATATTTGACATGGATTCTAGGAATTCAATAGAGCAAGACATTTTATTTTATTTTCATATTTTTGGTTGTAGGATGGCTTCATTTCTGGTATTTTAGATTTGGTTTGTCATTCTTCTTTTACAACTTTGGAGGACATGCTTGAGGGGGAAACTCTTCTCTTTGCATATTTTACTTTGGAGGATATTCTTGAGTCTCCTCATTCCATTGTTTCTTCCTTGATTGGGGATCTTCTTGATTTTGATGAGACATATTCAGAGGCGCTTGATTCTTCTTCAGAGATTTCATTTGTGAGACTTCATCCTTCTCATTTCTTCATGGAGTTGGACTATTTTCCACATCTACCATTGGATCTCTTTTTTCCTAAGGGGAGACATGTGGTTTGTCATCATTGGATTCTCTTTTGGCTTCAGAATTTCTTCAGTGGTTTTGATGATACTTCATTATGGGGGGGAATCTAGTCTCTATCTTTCCCTTCATTGAGGGTATTATTGTATTGTATCCTTGTGATGGACATAGTTCTTGGGGGATATTGATGTTGAGACCTCCATACATCACTTCTTCTATCACTTGTACATGATTTACATTGCATCTCTTTTTGGAGAGGAGTTTTATCCCACTGGGTTTTCTCCTTTTCTCCATTTGTGAGAGATTAGTAGTGCATGGGTACCTAACATGGTCTCCTTTCTAGGACCCATATTGCTTTTTCATATTGCATCTTGCATAATTTTCATAATAATTTCACTCCCTAAGTTGCATTTATGGGGGGTGTTGGTGTGAATGGGGTTATTCCCTAACTAGTCATTAGTGGGGATCTATTCACATGATAAGTTTACTTTGGAGTTAAGTTAGTCCTAGGTGTCATTTCTAGAAGTTATTTATAATGGGGCCATGTCTCATTATTTACTTTTAGTCATTTAGGAATTTAATAGTTATCTCATGCATTTTTTTTTTGCATTGAGCATTCAATGTTTGTATCAAGGGTAGTTGTCATACTTCATCATAACTTGCCTATATATTCAAGGTTCTTGTACATTGTATCATCAATAAAATCAATCAATAAATCATATTTTCATGTTCATTGATCAATATCAATTCTCAATATTCATGCAAGCTCATGTTGCAACACTTTCTTGTGGATGGTATCTTTCTTGGTTGATCCATTGAACACTGCAGCTTCATTTGGGTTCATTAACATTTCCAACATAGGTCACAAGTTTATAGATCAAGTTTTATATTCTTTGATACTATACAATACAGAGGATAGGAGCCACATCCTTTATGTGAGTATTTTTGGTGGAATTTTAGATGCTAATGTTACACTAGACCATTTATTATTAATGGGAGTCTTAGGAAGGTATATATGTTATTGGACTATGGTAAACAAGTCTTCAAGTATTTTTCCATGTCTATGCGTTTGTTACTGACACAAACAAATTTTGTGCAAGACACTATATACATAGGGGCTTGATAATGTAGATTAGGCTAGAAATGTATATAGAAAGAGGTCTTATAGTGGGGTATGTTTACCCTATTTTATGGTGTGATTAGTTGGATGCGTGTGCAATAGATTATAGTCATTTTTCCAAGTATGTTTCTTGTAGTTTGGATTTGATTTTGTGTTGATATTTTTTTAGAAAGATGCACAATTGATAGTTAAAGTGTCACCATCATGGTAGAGTTCACTCATATTCATATGTGATTGGTGTGCATTAATGTGTAGTTTCGGTTGTTATAGTTACTTGGTGAATTTCATGAGCATAAATAAGTCCAAATGGTGCAACCTATTTATCGACATTCTATCTCTAGTGATTAGTTTATCTTTTTGGAACCCTTTATGCTTTTTTTAATGTGAATATCAAGTGGGAGAATGTTAGGATTAAGTATACACAACTAATCATCTATGAATAATTGAGTTATAGTAGAACTTAGGATATGCAAAGTTATAAGAATTTATGGAGTGAGCATATGTGAAACCCATGTGGGGGTGAGAGAATATAATTATTTTATTATTATTAGGGAATTTGAGAATATTGTTGTAGTGAGACATTGATGAGTGGGTTACATAATGGAATTGTAAGAGCATTTTCTTTATTTAGAGAAAATGTGAAGCAATTAGGCTTCATGGGAAAGTTCTTGGGAATTACATTTTCTCATTATGGTCTTTATAGTTAAAGATGCTTGTGTGATGAGTCATATTCTATTTTGAAGGATAGTCTCTTAGTGGCTTGTGAGAATTCTTACTATAGTATTATATTGTTATGGTTAATTGTGGGTCTCCTTAACTCTATACAAAGGGCTTGAGATGGAGGCATAAAACATTGTTTCTTGTAGGATTATGTTGTCATTTTTTTAAAATATTGAAGAGTGTTGATCTCATTAATGTACAATGGTCATGTGAATGCATAGTAATATTGTTATTAAATAATACATTGGGTGTGTATGCTTTGACTATTGTGGTTTTCCCAAAAGAGTTTTCTCAAGGTATATATGTACTACTCTTGTTTATGTTTGCTCTATTCTTCTTCTTCTTCTTCTTCTTCTTCTCTCATTTGTGTTCTATTTTAAATGTTGCTTTATTTATTGGAATGCTACTAAAATATTCTTAGATTGGATACTTGTATTTCTCTCCTTATATGGTTATTAATGTCGAAAGTACATGCATATTTCTTATCAAGTTCGTATTGAGAAAGGAATTGGTGAGAGTCAACTAGAATTTGAATTTTAAAATTGTGGAGGTTAGATGTACAGGTGTACTGAAACATTGTTTCTTGTAGGGTTATGATATCAATTTTCCTCTACAATTGAAGAGTGTTGTTCTCATTAAAGTACATACAACCATGTGAATGTATTGTAACATTATTATTGAATAATAGATTGGGTAATTGAGTTGTAGGCTAGATATATTTGTGTCACTTTTATCTATGGTTGTTCTATTCTTCTTCTTCTTTCATTATTGTTCTATTTTAAGTGTTGTTTTATATGCTTGAATGTTGCTAAATTTTTCTTAGGTTGGATACTTTTATTTATCCTCCTGTAGGGTTAATGTGGAAACTAAATGCATATTTTCTTATTAGGATCAAGGAAAGAAAAGAATGAGCGAGAGAGCCAAAATTTGAATTTAAATTTTGTAATTTTGGAATCAATTTATTGGTGTGGGATTGATGTGATGCTCCCTAAATTAACTTAGGACATAGAAATAGTAATATTTAGACAAAGAATGAATGCTCAAATGTTGTCACATATAAATTTGATGAATTCCCAGTACATAATTGTCCTTGAATTGGGGATAGAAGCTTCTTTTCAAGCCCCATTGCATCCAGTTAGCCCGAGGCTTCCAGCATTAAAATTTTGAAATTTGTGGCTCGTCATGAAAATATGTCTGGTATAAAGTTTTTATATTTCATGGAGATTATATAAACCTAGTTTTTGATTTTCGAGCATGTTTTGAGCCAAATTTTAATGTGTTTCCATTTGCAAGTGAGTTTGTAAGGTCCCATAAAAAGTTTCAAATTTATCTATTTTGGCAATGACCTAGTTGTTTATTTTCTTTCACTAGTCTCTAGCTCCAATTTCATGTTGACTGGAGAAGTTTCAGGGTCTAAACAATAAATTTTTTAAATGGCCTATTTGAGGGCCCAATTTACAAAGGAGGTCTTGAAAATCTATTTGTTGTGCAATTTTTGGTGACATTACGAGGATCTACATAATTGATTATGGCCCTTTGTAATTTTTCATGGATTTCAGAGGTCATGTGCTCCTATGGCGTTGATACCATCATGTAGCCTATGAAAATATTCAACTACCAGTTTCACAATATTTTAAATTAGAAAATAATTTAAAATATTTTATGCCGAAGACGTATCCTTATATGAGATGCATGAGCTAAAATTTACCATCAATAGATGGAATCATCCTTCTGACCATAGAACTAACTTTGACCGTTGGATTCAATTTTCCCCGCTGCTTAGGGTTTGCTTGATTTTCACCAGCAGTAAATCATATTTTTGGAGCTGCATCCACGAACCCCACCACGTGATACACTTATTCTAAATAATCTTTTGAACAGAATACCACTTTCATAGGCTTTATGATTTGATGGTTATATGTTATATTTAGAAAGCTTTAGGTCAACCACCACCTAATACAGATCGCATTTTACTAAAAATATATAATTTATGTTCCTATTTATTAATATTTGGACAACTTATTACAAACTATTTTATCATTACAACATTTATCATTAAAACAATTCTCGATGAGGAATGTTGGGCATCAAATTTAAACCACCGTCAATACCTTGAATAACAAGAGTTGCAGGGCAATGAAGTTCCTGCCTAAGACTGGCAGAACTTAGGCAGAACAGTTTTGGCGCAGGAAAAATGTGAGATTAATCTTGACTATGAGCGAGCAGGAGGATGCAAACAAAGTTTATATGTTGCAACTGTTGTGCTATGCATCAATGTAGCAGATGATAAAACTGATTGCATTTAATCATTGAAGAAGCACAACCTCATGACTATAGATACAAAGAAAATAAACAATTATAAAGGAGAAACAAGATCACAAAGAACTTAATACTGACTAATGCTCAAGCTAATGGGTGATGGCAATAAAGTATATGTAAATATGTAGCTGAATAAGATTACAATTTAATCCATGTGTTATAAAATGTCTCAATGGATTCTTACTCTACCATCAAATAAAAGCGGTTACCAAACTTGAAGAACACACTTCAGTTTTCAATAGTATAATTTTAACAAATGTAAGCATCTATATATGAGCTTGCATTCAAAAAAATGGCACACTTGAGAATCCATATTGAAACAATATAATATCAAATAAATCACAATAAGGGTTGCATTTTACAAGGTAGGTAAAAAGTATACAAGCTAAAGAGCAAACTGTCACAAAACAACCAAGTTTGCATCATGTCATAGTTTGTACACATTGACATGTTTCTACATATAAGATGTGATATGTGTTCATCCACAACACTAAATAAGACACATCTCAGTATAAAAGAAGACTTTTTATTATGCTAAATAATTCTAAATTTTAAGTTTAGGCTATTTCCTTCTGAAGTCTTAAAGTGTACGGATATATCAGTCACCATTTCATGTCAAGTATACTTAGTAATATAAGCATAGATTTTGGAAATTAAAAACTAAAGCCGGTGGAGGATATAACAGATGGATTGATAATTATACTACAACACATGTAAAAAGAATTATCAATAGAAGTGAAATCCCATTTAAGATTGGTAAGCGTTGTTGTTTGCCTTTAATTATTTGACTGCAGAAATAATGCACAAAAAAGGCCAAGTTAAATGTAGTAAACCACAGAACAGCAAGAATGAGCCCAGGAACACCAGTAAAACCAACAGACTGGAAAAGCAGAAAGTAAAATCAGTTCCCCCATACACTATAGCGAGACAAAGACTCTCTGATGACATGATAGCCATTGTATTAACCAATTAGTTTAGTGGAACAAGCAAGTACTTGGCTAACATAAGCAGTTAATTTCTATGCCTGACAGAAAAAATGCAACCAAGCTCAAAATTCATTAGGATGGCACTTTCCTTCGACAAACAAGCAAATGGAGATCTAATCATATTTCCATTACACGTTCAAAAAATTCAAGAGTGGTTGCAACTTGCCTACTTTTTACATTGTGAAATGCCATCGAGTGCTAAATCTACACAAACAAGGGAGGGATATGCCACTTCAAACAGCACCAAATGCTAGTGGTCAATTCTAAAGTTTCATGATACAAAACATAAATGCAAGTCTATCTGGTTGTTCTACTGGTCACAAATTAATGGTGGGCACCTATTGAATGCAATGCTTCGTATACTAGCATGCCTACACCAAACATGCATGAGTTTTTAAACATTCCACAAACTATTGTTTTGATTAGAGATAATATCCAAAAGATTTCTTATCCTTGTACAAAATAAAACATTAAATCTGCTTCAATTAAATTTGGAGATATCATACATAACTATGCATAAGAATCCGCAAGAATAATTTTTTTGCAAGTAACCGATCTACAGAGATAGGAAAACCAGAGACTGAATGCATTTTCCATGAGATTGTATCTGCATACTGACTATATATGAAAAGTTTATCACTAAATCTAATAGCATCTATGTTCATAGCCACACAAAAAAATAAATTCATAGTTATCTCCTATAGACCAACTCACATTGATTCCAAAAACAGAATGAGGTATTTTCCTCAAAAGAACCAAGGCTGAATGAAGAAACATATTGTGCCTAAGAATTCAAAAGCCAATGAGTTTTGAATTTGTTTAAATTTTTCTTTGTGTCATATCAAGAGAAATTTAGTAGTAAAATAATTGTATCATACGACATAACTAAGGCATCGAGTAGAGATATGAAAAGACCAGTTGCTCCATTTCCTGTCAACTGAGGTACGAAGGTCCCCTTCAAAACTTGTGTGGAGCTAGGCTTTGCAAATCCTAGTTCCCTAAAGAAACAGTCGGCCATTGTAAATAATAAAATAGCTATTACCCACTCAAATTGAGTAGAAAATATGACTACCCGATATTGTTGTTGTGCCAGTAGAATGAGTGTGTTGAGTCCTGTTAGGAGGACCCCTCCCCGTACAGGTATGTCAAACAACATATTGTGTGCAAAATTTGTTCCAATAACTGATTAAAGTATTCAATCAGCAAGGCAATAGTTAACTACAAACAAACTACACCTATAAATGCATGGGAAAGCCCATAGGCACAGTATAACTCTTGCATGTATCTGCTTGATTTGGCAGGCATTTTCTGCAGGGTTAGCCCAATAAGACTGCCTATTGAATGTGAATTCCCTTCCAACTTGCAATAGTCAAACACCAAAATCAATCAAAAAAAGATAAATGTTAGGTTTTAGCCTGGTCATACATTAAACAAACACCAAAATCAATCAGAGAAAGATAAAAATTAGGTTTTAGCCTGATCATACATTAAATTTATTGATTGTTTTAGGTCATCCAGCATATGTGAACTGTAAAATGGGCTAAAGCCTGACCAAGATCAATATATTGTCTAGATCAATCCAAGTTTAGCTTGGTTTTTATTCCATACCACCTTCACATTTCTCAAGAAGTAACACAAGGAAGATAACATAAAATTGAACTATTCCACAAATACTAAGAAAGTACTCAGTCATTAACTTTTATTAAATCACATTTTTATTACTATCCACTATTAACAAAATTAATGTCTTGTTGGCCTAACATTTGGCACTAACACAGAAGAGGCAACTGTAAAGAGAATATGTACAAATCATGGTATCATTAAATATTGTTGAACAACAAGTGCAAATAAATGTTTTCCAAGCTGACTTTTAAATAGGCATTGCATTAATGAAATTCAAAAGAATTGCACTTTATACGATCTTCCAAAACAGAAAATGCAACCAGGTACATGCTAAAAATAAAGGCACAAATTGACATCTTTCATGAGACAAATTGAAGGGTTTGGCCACAGCTCCATCTGTTAATATTGCAAGAACTAACTTGGAACATGAACAATTGCAATATCGCATGCATAGAAATGCTACATAAAGAGACTAGGTTAGGGGATTGGGCTATACATCTTACCAATTTACTCTTTAACCGAGAACTAGTCTTGGTGTGTTTATTAAAAAAGCAATCAGCTGAGAAGCAATTCCCATGCATGTTTTCAACAAGTTGTTTCTCTTGTAATAGTCTAACAATACCTGAATACCCCATGGAAGAGGCTAACTATAAAGGAGTGTCACCTTTAAATGTCATCATGTTTACATCAGCACTATGCTTTATCAAATACTCCAGAACATCTTTCTGTCCAGTCTCTGATGCACAATGCAAAGGCGTAAATCTAGTATCATCAAAACTATTGATTTTAGCTCCCTACTGGTGCAAAAACTTCAGTGTCAAGATGGCAATGCAACCCTATGCAGAGCAGACCATCCATGTTGATCTTTTCCATTTACCATGGCTCCTTGTGCAAGATAGCTTTTCAATGTAACTACACCACCCTCCCTCGATGTCTTTTGCAACATATCGCCCAAATGCAGGGCATCCAATAGATGCTTATGCCCTTTGTCAAGGGCTAGTCCAAGAGCAGTTCTCCCATCATTAGTGGAAAAGACTGGTGCATAGAGACAAAGCACCAAAAAGGGATTAAAAAGAAAAGAGAAAAAGCTTTAATGTTCCATATAGCAAAACAGAAACCCCAAAACAAATACACATTTATAAACTCCCCCAAAAATTATAGTTGTGGCCCCGTTTATTGCAAATTTCTCATTATCAATAAAAGCTTGGATTAAGTGAAATTGCATATAGTGTAAACTTAAGAACCTAAAGAAAAGTTTGAGAAAACCACCAACCAAAAGCTACTTTGACATGGGTAACTTCTCGTCGGTATACTTCTTTGACACCTGCTTCGACCGTTCTATAAAGTATACAAAATGAAATCAATCCCATCACGAGCATGGGGTTTTCTTGGATCTATTAAGAGGATCTATCTTTTAGAAAAGAAAAATCATAATGTTTTTTTAGAAAACGTAGTTACCAAAGAAGGTAAAAGTAAATGCACCTGCTGGGAGAAGCCTGTTAGAGAACAACTTCTTGCCTGTGAATCTCTTGTTCCAATCAAACATCTGAAAGAAAACCCCTGCACAACCACCCAGCTTTGGGTGTTGCTGATGTTTATCTCCACCAATTAAACTTGACAGCATTTTCCCCGGTGTGTCATTCATTGTGACCCGTAAGGTCGACAATACAACCTCCCTCCTGCATAACAATCTACACCAAAGACCCGATCAAATTACTGCACTTTTTGGCCAAAATGTAGGGAACCTAGATACACCTAAAAAAAAATTCACTTGCAACACCCACTATCAGCTATGGGTCGGTAACCAGTACACTTGCATACATTCCTTGCAATGGCTTTCTCAGCTTCCACAAACAAAAGTTTTGAAAAGCCATGTCTATGATCATGGTTTTCTCTGGCTTCGGTCTGATGAAGAGTACAATACAGAGACATACACCATCCTGGAGTGATGTCTCTTTGCATGCAACGATTCCTACCCTAATCACCAACTATCCAAGCCATCTAACAGTCGACAGAGCATCCTTCAAAATTCGTGTGGTCTCTAGTCTTGGTAGTTGCGAATGCACCTGCCAGCCATCTGCAGCTCCAATCAGAGCCCGCCAAAACACTCTGCAACAAAATTTCCGTTAAAAAACTTGCAACTTGCTCATGATTTAGTCGAAAATAAATTTGTCCAAAGAAATTGCAATGATTTTGATTGGCTAAATGACGACAGATTAATCACCGTTTAACGTTTCAACCTCCGCTATAGTTCCTCGGCAGGAACTAAAAAATCATTGATAACTTAGTTAAAAGGGGTGATGAGAGTGGAATCTTATGAAATGTTCTTGACAACCACATAATAATCATAATAAACATATTAATCTACTTTAAAACAAGGGTTAAAAACATCATAAGGTTAACGATTTATATCTAGAGCATTCATTAAATGATATTTAAATGTTTTGAAAAAATTAAAGTGATTTTTAAAGTTTGTAATAATTTGATCTTATATTTAGTAAATGAGTATATGGGTAATTAGATTTTTTTAATTAAAAGTTTAAGGATGTGAGGATATTTGTTCATTTAAATTTATTTAATTTATATTTAAATTAAACAAGTTATTTATGTAGTGGGTGCAGATTTTCTTATTTTGGTCTAGAGCCTTATTTTTAAAAATATAAAAAATTCTTTCCACATTCTTGGGGCGTAAATTTGTAAAACCCTAGAGAAGAAATTCAACTATGAAGTAAACATTGTTGTGTCATATTGTTTTAATTTCGTCATTTGTTTTTAAATGCCAATGGGGATGTATGTGTAATATTTGTTATTTTATTTTTTTATAATTTATTATACTTTTTTTTTTTTAGGCTGTACAAATCGGGTTTGTAAACTTTTTAACGTGACCGGCGGCGCTGGCGCGACACACCCTCCGGTACCACGAGACGGGGGAGACTAGAACTCGTGACCAGCTACTTGCAACAGGAAATACTTAGCCAACCGAGCTAGGGCCCCCACCCTATAATTTATTATACTTACTATAAATAATTTAATTATACTTATTATTATATATTACACTTTTAAATAAAACTATTAACTACATAAAATGATTAAAATTTATAATTAATAATAGATAATTTAATTATACTTATTATTATATACTATATTTTTAAATAAAACTATTAATTACATAGAATGATTAAAATTTATAATTAATAATTATTATAGTTTTATATAGTACAAAAAATAGATCACAATTTATCCTGATTGACTTTCCACACTTCTTTGGCATACCCATTGCACACTAAGGTGCAACTGCTAGTTTAATTTTTTTTAAATGTATGGGAGGGAAAAAATAATTGGTTTAAAATTATTTCTCACTTCCCTTGAAGTGTTGGTCTCATGAAATGATATATTTATTGCAATTTTTGTAAAATCATTTGAAAATCAAATGTCAAATTAATGAAATGTGAGCACCAAGGTGTTGAAAGGCCTTTCCACATGGTTAATTTGTGCTTCTCGTAGTTTTAATCCTTTTAAACTCTCCAAGGCTATGATGAACTATGGGTGAACGATGATATCCTCTCGATCAACATTATTGCTGACTTGGTCTAGACAAAGTTTTTATTTGCACACATTTCAAGGTTTCAATATGCTAAGTTTAGTGTTTTATGTTTGGAGGGTGTAAGACTATGCTTTTATTTTTGCACGTGTCAAGTCTTATTTTACTTCCTTCCATGTGGAGACTCGTTGTACCATCACAAGTTTAAATGTAGGAACAAAAACACTGGAAATAAAGATCATCCATGTATGAGAGCTTGGAGAATGGTTTTTAAGCTATCTAAAGGTCATAGTTTATTGTATTAACTTCTAAATGGTGGTCTACAACTATTCCAATACTAAAACAATGCCCAAAGTTTTACATATTATTTTCACCTACATTTTAACCCATATGTGAACAATTTAAGTTTACCAACACATAGTAATAAAAAATTTCCAATTCAATAACAAAGATGCATATTCAAATTAAACCCATTTTAGATTTGCATTGCATGAAAAAAGTAACATTACATAATCCCAAGTAATGATTTCATTTTTCAAATACATTTTCCATAAAGATACAATATCATTATTACATGCATAGCTTTCAAGAGCTCAATGAAATAAAGTACAAATGGTCCAAATGCCTCATGTTGGAGCATACATCCTCAAATATCGATTGTCGACTACATGAGGGAGAGTATCACCCAAGTGATTTTCCTCCAACCATAGACTTACTGTGGTCCCCTATACATGTACCTAACTAGTAAGATGGCCCTCTCTTCAATGAAGAGATTGGTCTAGTAACCCTCTAATATAAGCCTACCTGAGCATGGTGTTGTGTCCTCCATAACTAGTGTTTCCATACAATGGATAGTCACCTAAATGTATGACACTCCCTACTATTTATGCAATACTAGCTCACAGTGAACCAACAAGTGTACACAGTGGCAACTTACACTTACTTTGCCCAAATATTTGATAATATATCAAACTCACTTTTTATGAAGTGGTGTCTCACTTTCTATGAAGTGGTCATATGTTCACCCACCCCCTTGCTCGATTTGGTAAATAACATGACCATAATAACTCTTGACGAGATTATTCCACATACATCATAACATGATTCCATCCCAAAAGGTAATGTACATTCAAGTGATCTAACTGACCAAATAGGTTATTCCCAACCTTGGTTATCCTAATCCCAAGAACAAACCTCATTACATGCATAGGTTTACATAACGTCATAAATTGACAATCTCAACATCACACATCTATATCATACCATTTCCCAACATTGCAATTCATACAAACATGTACATTGGCTTATGATATCCTATACATTATAATAGTACCCTCTAGTTATCTTTTATTCACACATACAATCACATGCTTTTAACATTATATATATATATATATATATATATATAAACTAATAAGATTCCTCCAATCCACATACAAACAAGTTCTATATAAGTTACAATCATCGATACCTCAAGCACTTGTAAACATAAGTAAACATGACATTCAATAGAAGAGAATAATGAATAAGAAAGACTAGCAAGCCTAGAAAATTTAGCTTCCAATGAAGAAATTGCCCTCAGAGCTTAATCCCAAAGACTTCGCTTGCTGCTCCTCCTACTTTCAGCTTATCTCCAATTCTAACATCTTTCCCAACACTCAAAAACTCACAAATAAATAGCTCTCAAACACTCAAAAAATCTCTCTCAATTCTCACAACTTGCACTCAGCACTACTTTGCAGAAAGAAAACTATAACAAAATAATAACAATGTAAACAAATGAATTCCAAATGAATACCAAGAACTAAGAGGTTGCCCAATATTTATAAGAAATTTTGAGAAAATTAATGCTATAATTTAACTCCCAAATTTTCCACCTTATTCATCCTATTGCGACCTCTAAAACTAAAATCACAAATCGAAAACCATCTCCACCTCTAAACGGGTCAATAGATCAACTAACCAAAATTGGTTGAAATATAATAGCTAAGAGAATCAAAATTTTAACACATATACAGTCCAAGTAAAATCAGTTTCTATCACATGGCTAAGTCACCTCTTTTCAGCCAACTCATGGTAAATTTACTAAGTCAAAAAATCTACTATGGTTTCCTTATATAGCTTTCTACTACTTAGCATGGCTCTCTTTATGCCAAGTTTCTACTCATGGAACCTAATGGAAGCTACTAGTCTAATTCAAAACAAACTCTATATGCTCCTTTTCCAACTTGTTACGCTTTGACCAAATCTAACACCTTTTAATTTACTATGCATGGCTTTTTCATTAGACAACAACTTAACATTTAAATGCATTATCATCCTTTATATGGCACGACAACTTAAGTGCAATACTATAGTTTCAACTTATATAAAACTAGCGATTGCACTTTTTGTGTGCAATTGGGTACACCGAATTTTTGGTTGGAATATTTATATTGTTTGAAATGGATCAACCTTAGTAAATTTAAAAAATATAAGTTGATAATTAATTCCTATATGTGGCAAGTGGTCATTGTAAATCTTGAGCACTTGTTGTATAGTTGTAAAGGTATTTTGTTATGTCATTTTGAAATTATTATTTTGAAATGCAACTTTTTTTAATTTGCATGTAATAGTGAACATATTGGTTGAGTATCGAATTGTTTTGTAGTTTTGGATACAAAATTGTGTTAAATGACTTGAATGATGTCTAATACACATTCTCCTTATAAATGTGTATATAGTATGTGATATAATTAAAAGAAATGGAAGTTCCAATATATTGTGATCAAGGCACTGTGATGGTGTGGAGCCTGATCAGTCTCCAAGTGGGAGATTGTTGGTATGTGGCGACTGATCATGCTATACTGTATAGCCCATGGTATACTGTACACCCCGGCCTGCCTGTCCATGTGGCGACTGATCATGCTATACTATATAGCCCATGGTATACTGTACACCCTGACCCCCTTGTCCTCGCGTCGTCAGCGAAAAAGGAAAAATCTCTGAAAAAGAAAGAAAACTGACTTTGTAAAACCCTAATTCTGGAAGCTTCTAAAAGCTTGTTAAAAGGGGTTGGGATGGGGGTTATAGTATGATGAGAAACGCGATTATTCGCAAGATTGTAATAGGTTTTGCACTGAATAATAAAAGTATTGGATGGCTGCGGTTTGGTGGATGTAGCCCAGATTGGGTGAACCGCGTTAAATTCTTTGTGTTATGATTTATTCTGTGTGTGTTTTAGTTTCTCTATTTATTATTTAAATATGCATTTAATTGTTAGATATCTGCCATCTCTAACCCTAACAAGTGGTATCAAAGCGAAGTTGTGTTTTGATTATCATTTGTGTGAAGGTCTCAAGTTGAGTGGGAGTCCTACAATTGAGTGGGAGTAATGGCAAACGAGGTAAGAAGGTTGAGAAGTTTAATAGGCAGAACTATCAGTTATGGAAGATGCAGATGGAGGACTATCTCTATCGAAAGGATTTATGGCGCCATTGGAAGGGAAAGCCAAGAAACCCGCAACAATGTGTCGATGAGGACCGGGAGATCTTGATAGAAAGGCTCTTGGCAGATTCTATGCTTAGTACAATGAGTGCATTCAATATTACAACAACAAAGACAACTCAAGAGTTGATGGAAACCCTGGTGAAGTTATATGAAAAGCCTTCCGCTTCAAATAAGGTATTTCTTATGAAGCGTTTATTTAATATGAAAATGGTAGAAGGTGGGTCAATTACTGATCATTTGAATGATTTTAATACGGTCACCAGTCAATTAACTTCTTTAAAAGTAAACTTTGATGAAGAATTTAGGGCTCTTTTGATTCTGTGTTCTTTGCCTGAAAGTTGGAATAGCTTGGTAATGGATGTTAGCAATTATGTTTCTGGTTCAAATACATTGAAGTTTGATGATGTTGTTGGTGTTATTTTGAGTGAGAAAATTCGTAGGAAAAGCTCAGGTGGAACATCCACATCAGACAGTGTTTTGAATGCAGAAAGTAGGGGCAAAACAAAGGAGAGAGGAAACAATTCTAGAAATCGTGGGAAGTCACAAGGAAAATCAAAGGACAAAAGGTCCCAATCTAGAGACAAGAGGGATTGTTGGTACTATGGTAAGCCAGGTCATTTGAAGAAAAATTTGTTGGTCTCGAAAAAATAAAGATGGAGACAAAAAGGAAGGAAGCAAAGAGGCAAATGTGGGTAAGTAATAAACTGATGAGGATGCTTTGATTCTTTCCCCTTTTGATACTGACGATTCTTGGGTGTTAGATTCTGGGGCTTCATTTCATGCTACCCCCCATAGAAGTTATTTTCTTGATTATGTCCAAGAGGATTTTGGGCTGGTTTATTTAGGAGATAACGAACCCTGTCAGATTGTTGGAAAGGTAAGAATCAAGATTAAGTTGCAGAATGGGAATCATTGGCTACTACGTGAGGTAAGGAATGTTCCAAAGTTAAGCAGAAATTTAATTTCAGCAGGCAACTAGATGATGAAGGTTATGTTGTTACTTTTAGTGATAAAAAATGGAGGGTCACAAAGGGTGCCTTAGTGGTAGCAAAAGGTACGAAAGTAGGCACCTTATATCTTTGTACAGTCACATCGTTCTACTTAATTGTTACAAAAGAGTCAATCTTAGGAACAATTCGTTGCAGCAGTGTAAAAGATCATAATAGCTTGCTATGGACTCGAATCGATCAGGGCATAATAGACTTGGGCATATGAGTGCAAAAGGTATGAAAGTACTTCATTCAAATAATGTTTTACCAGCTCTAAAATGTGTTAATATGGATTTCTGTGAAAGTTGTGTGTATGGAAAACAAAAGAGAGTTAGTTTTCTCAAGGATTGGAAGCAAAAGAAAGATGAGAAATTGGAGCTTGTGCATACAAATGCATGGGGACTAGCTCAAGTATCTTCTCTCGATGGCTCTCGGTATTATGTCACTTTTATTGATGATGCAACAAGGAAGGCATGGATTTATTTCCTTAGGCATAAATTTGATGTATTTGAAACTTTTAAGAAATGGAGAAGCTTGGTTGAGAATGAGACAGGTAAAAAGTTAAAATGTCTCAGATCTGATAATGGTGGTGAGTATTGCAGCAAATATTTTGAAGATTATTATTCCTCTAATGGTATTCGTAGGTAGAAAATAGTTCTAAGGACTCCACAAGAAAATGGAGTGGTTGAGTGCATGAACAGAACAATAATGGAGGCACGGACTATGAGATTGCATGCTAGGCTACCTTTAAAAATGTGGGCAGAGACTATAAACACCGTTGTTTATTTAATTAATAGAGGTCCCTCTAATCCTTTGGGTTGTGGTATTCCAGAGGAAGCATGGAAAGGTAAGAAGGTGAGTTATTATTTTCTCAAAACCTTTGGTTGTGAAGCATTTGTACATGTAGATTCTGAAAATAGAACCAAGCTTGATGCAAAATCAAATAAATGTGTATTTGTTGGATGTGGCATTGATGAATTTGGTTATAGGCTTTGGAATTTTGAAAATCAAAAAATTGTGAGAAGCAGGGATGTCATATTCAATGAGAAAGTGTTGTACAAAGATCTGTTGCTGTAGCATGAGAAGAAAGAAAATGATTATGCAGTGTTGGATGATATTCCAAACAATGATGTTTCAATGGTTCCTCATGTT
>VDFB02353493.1:69078652-69089163 GCA_007258455.2 Sequoia sempervirens
TAATGCCTAAATTCAAGGATCAAACGATCAAGACATATATTTGGTCTATAGTCAAAATAAGGACAAGAAAAGCAACAAACAAGGCTAGACCCAACCTTTTGCACTTTGAGCTCCACAAGACTTAGGAGGGTAATCTTATTATGGGTTATAGAGAATAACAAATCCTTTTACAAACAATCCTACAAACATGAAACTAAATCTCATTAGCAGAAATACTTGACAAATAGAAAATACTTTCATAATTTTATTATTGTGCTAATTTCACCTCACGATGTAGCTACAAACCCTTTGAAAGTGGATGTTCAATATGTTCTCAAATGCATGAAGAAATGATGTTTTATATTTTCATCATATTCAAATATGATCCTTGGTACTTTGAATGATATTAAGAACCAATAAGTTACACAAACATGTCTTCATCTCAAACACATAGAAGAGAAATAAGTGAACAATTCCCAAGCATATCCACTATATTATTTAAACTCTATGAAGTCCAAGAAGCCCTAATTAATTAAACTTGAAAGAAAGATTATTGAGATTTATAGATACTTGGAACCATTTTGAAAATATAAACGGTACAAGATTGGTCAGTGCTTGAGTAAGGGCTACAAAGTCATGTGCCATGCATCTTATGTCATGGCCTTAAACATGTCTCGGTGATCTTTTGTTATATTACCACTTGGTTATAATAAAATCTCTAAATTATGCATTGTAGCCATACTTGATAATCCACCTGAAAAATATAACATTTCTACTATTCTCATAAAAGCATTTACTCTATTTCTTGAATAGAAGGCAATTACAAGAATAGTTCACTGCAACAAATGTGTAGGAAGACAACAATACTCCTTGATTATTCTCATTCAAAAAGTATTATATTTCAGCTTAGAGACAACTACAAAATAGTTTGTATGCATATAATCACACTACAAAACATAGAAAAATTGAACTAATAACCTACAGGTATAGACCTTAACATAACTTAGACCACAATCCCTCCTATACAAAATCCTTTCTCCTCTTGCAAAACCTCCATAATAAGAGTCCACTCAAATGATAGAGAAAACACACTTAAAAGGGGACAGAAGAAACCTAGATTAAACCAAAAGATGGCACATGACATCATTAGGTTCCTCTGATCTAGCAACAAAAAATCACTTTGGAACATGCCTTTACATGTTGTCTTTCTCCTTATTTTCCTTTATTTCCTTTGCAACAAAAGTTTGTGTGACTTTTGTATTTGCAATCCCATGCAACTTTTTCACCTGCAAGTAAAAGTTTACTTTTGTATTTTATCTTAGTAGGTGAAATTTTTTACTTTCAAGCATTTACCCAACTTAATGATAGTTATAACATGTTTTTACTCAAGTGTTTTAGTCCTCTAAGCACTCATTTTTCTCTGCATATTAATTTGGCATTTTTTTCAAATATTTATCTTGCAACCGCCTCTGTGAATTTTGTTGCAACCATCCACCTCTATTTTAGTGGCATCTTTATTCATGTGTATTGGACACCCTAAATCATTATTTGAAACACATTTACAGAACAATACGTCCAATCACAATTGAGCCTGAGAAAACCTCTAGGAGACATCTAATAATAAACCTGGATCCTTTACCAATGTGTTATGGTGCATTACTAAAATTTCTAGCTTAAACCTGTGTGAATTTTTTGAATCAACTTTTCATATCAAACTCCATGATCCATCTATTACACAGATGATTGTCCTTGTACCAAAAGATTGACCTGTTAATGCTCGATACAATCATCAGAGTTAATAAATCCATGAGAGGCGGTTAATCCATGTAACGAACCCAAGTGTTGTGCTACACAACACAAGGAGACCAAGGGCACACACCTTGCAATAATCCCCCCAGTGCAAGCGAGGGGTTTGAACCCATGGCCTAGGCTTTGATACCAATTGTTGCATAGACAGTTGTCGTTGCACCAAAAGATCGACTTGTTAATGCTCAATATAATCGCCAGAGTTAATGAATCCATGGGAGGTAGTTAAGCCATGTCACAAACCCAAGTGTTGTGTTGCACAACACAAGGATACCAAGGGTGCACACCTTGCAACACCATCATCACTATTATCCTAATGATGG
Organism: Sequoia sempervirens; assembly: GCA_007258455.2. Classification (NCBI taxonomy): domain Eukaryota; kingdom Viridiplantae; phylum Streptophyta; class Pinopsida; order Cupressales; family Cupressaceae; genus Sequoia; species Sequoia sempervirens. The sequence goes on from VDFB02353493.1 coordinate 69,080,761, forward strand.
ATCATGGAGTTTGATTTGAAACGTTGATTTAAAAAATTCACACAGTTTCAAGCCAAAAATTTTAGCAATGCATTATCATGGACTGTGGAAACTTGATGTTGTTAATGTGTTATGGTGCCAAATCCTAATGGGAGGACATTTTTTATGGTTGCAAGTTATTTGAAACAATATTTGGATCTTTTTTATTATTGTTATAGCACTTAAAAACCCTTCATATCATTATCAATAATATTGTGAGCATTTTCATCCTTTTTCACCCATTTTGTAACTTAGAAATGGTGTTTTTATCGTTGTTCAAACTATTTCTAGCCTATTACAATTATGCATTTGTGTTATTAGGCATGAGGAAAATTACAAAGGAATTTTTGACATCGTCAAGCTCTCAAAAACCATCAAAACAAATTTGAAATTTGTTACACCCCATTGTGTGATTACCAATTATTACTACTTTTTATGAGTTAAAATGTTAATAGATGGATATGTTTTTGTATATATTTCAATGGAAATGAGATGAATGAATGTGCAATGTAATGTGAATGTTTTTAAATACTTTGATGATGCAAATGAAATATGACATATATGAATTTAATGTTATTGGCCAACTTCTTTTATGATGAACTAAGTTGGATGCAAGAAAGAACCCTCCAGTAAAGAGAGGGAGGGTATCACCCAAGAGAGGAGTTTGGTATGGTAACCACTAATGTACCTACTTGAGCTATCACACACTTACGACCTAGTTTAGTCAAGTTAAGTCAAATCAATCTAGGATTCGGTAAGTATACCCTTGGTCATAGATTTTGGAATGGTTGGACTATTTGAGTGATGGTCTTTGATTTCCTTTGAATGTTTTTTTAGTTTAAAGTGACTAAATCTCTGTATTGAGTATATGTTCAACTTCATGTATTATATATATATATATATATATATATATATATATATATATATATATATATATATATATATATATTAATTGATATGTATATACATTAAGTATATATATGTATATATGCGATAACTCATGTATATGAGCATATATGTGTGTGCGCATACGGAGGTAGAAATTTACTTACGTATACTCATACGCAGTACATCATACATGGGAAACTGATTAGACATATATATACACACTTTGTAATTTCATCGAGCAACATATACATGAGTTTATTATAAGATGTTGTACACACGATATATGTATATATGTGTACTTATTTAATGATAAGCATATATATACATATATACATATATATTAATATAATGGATGTTATATATTTGTATATATTATACATGTATATATATGTCTATAGTATATATGCATGTATATATGTATGTACATATATATACATATATATATGTACATAATATGTATGTATATACATGTATGTATGTATATATGTATGTATATATGTATGTACATATATATACATATATATATATGTACATAATATGTATGTACATATATATACATATATATATGTACATAATATGTATGTACATATATATATATATATATTATAATGGTAAAGCATTCTAATATATATTATACATATATATATTGTTATATAATGAATGATATGACATATATGTATATATATATATGTTTGTATGTATGTATATATATATGTTTGTATGTATGTATATATATATGTATGTATGTATGTATATATATGTATATAATATTATATGTATATATATATATATTATAATATATATTATAATGGTAAAGCATTCTAATATATATTATACATATATATATTGTTATATAATGAATGATATGAAAATATATCAATGCATATGTAATGCGAGTTAAATAAACAATGCTACGCTTATATAAAGCGAGTACAATGAACAATGTTTGGAGTGAAAGCTATGCGTATAATGAGCTGCAGTAAATAAAGTATATATGCGATGGAATAACATAGAATGGCCGCATTATAACACTTAATATAAATCGCATGAGTTACAATATAAATAACTTTCATTTACGCCGAAGGCGTATCCTACTATGAACTACACCAAACCAATTTTTTAAATCGACGGTTGAAGCCATCCTAGAGATGACTCTCCACACTCTAACCATTCATCACTTTTAAAACACGCCAGTCAACATCGAAGGCATTTAATAAGGTGTAAATTCATTCCAGTCAACTACAGGAATCCCTTCCGTTACGGGCAGCAGAAGGAGCTGTTCATTGCCGCCGAGGGTATGTATACTATCCAGTTTATTTCCTGCAGTAAGAAGGGCAATCTACTGTGGGGAATGTCTTGCCTTTGAGATCTATTCCTGAGGGCGTTGTGGTTTGCAACGTGGAGCAGCATGTTGGCGATCATGGCTACTTTGCCAGGGCTTCTAGAGATTATGCCATCATTATCAGTCACAACCCCGATAATGGCACTTTCAGGGTAAAACTTCCATCTGGAGCTAAGAGCATTGTGCCAAGTAGTTAATGAATAACAAATGTGTCAGCAGTTTTGTTTTCCTTTTAATATTCTCTGCTAACAAAGGCCTCTGTAGACGGGGAATTGGAATTAGGGAAAAGAGCCTGGTGATTTGATTATGCAAATCTTAGAGAGGCAACAATAGAGTGAATTATTTGTGAATTGAGGGCTACAAAGTGGGAGAGAAAATTTTTGTGAAAAGGTTATTTTCAGGTGAATTAAATAGGGCCATACTCTTAACATAAATAGTGCTTATCAATGGTGTCTCTCACTAGAATCTGCTTACATTACTTGGATTCTCTATGCTTGAAGACATGAGGCTCATGCTTCGCAACCTTTGCTACCTTTCTCCCTGCCTATGTTAAAAAGGGGGTTTTGGAACACGGTATGGACATCCATCAAAGCATGAAAAATGATGAATTTAGTTTGATGTTGTAGTTGCAACTGCCTTGGTAGACATGTATACAAAATGTGGAAGCATAGACAAGGCACATAAAGTGTTTGACAAGATGCCTCAAATAGATGTGGTCTTGTGGACTGCAATGCTTGCAGGATATGCACAAAATGGACTTGTTGAAAAGGCTTCAGAAATTTGCAAGAAAATGAAATTGTTAGGTTTAAAGCCAAATTCCCTAACCTTTGCTAGCATCCTCCCTAACAATGGAAGTAATAACAAGGCACGTGAACTGTTTGACAAAATTTGCTATGAATACACTACATAGAAATCAAAATTATCATTAATATCTAAAAAACCATTATACATATTCAATTTGTCTTATTATATTTATTTAAAATTGTAATATACGATTCCTATAATTTTCATGACTATAAATTGAAAATATAACTTTTATAAAAAATAATTCTATTAACACCTAAACCTTAACCCCTTGATTTATTTATATATCATAAAAGAAAAAAATCATTATGAAATATCTCACATTAAAAAACATTATGATATAAAAATCGCACATAGTTTTTTCCAAAAATCTTGCATACTAACATCATGGACTGTGGAAACAAAATGTTATTAATGAAATATCTCACTAATATTATATGATGTTTAAAGGACCTCACTTAATATTAGTTATATAAAATATTTTTTTTGCAACCAACACATTACTGAAAAAATCTCTATTGATGAAATTGTCGAGTATAAGACATTAAAAATCTCTAATGACCACATTATTGAGCATAATACAATACAATATTCCTATGATGGTAGCCCTTCAGTCTTTACTTCATGCCATGTCGATTCCTAGAGAGTCTAGGTGTTGTGCAAACTATGCTCGCAAGACACATGCTTCAAATAGGCGATGCATGCATATTAATTCAAGGAGAATTTCAAGGGAAATAAACAACAATAACAATAATCCTATGTTGGTTTCCCTTTAGTCTTTGCTTCATGCTAGGTAGATTCCCAGAGAGTCTAGGTGTTGTGCAGATTGTGCTCGCAAGAGACATGTTTCAAATAGGTGATGCATGCATATTAATTCAAGGAGGATTTCAAGGGGGATAATAAAGCGCCCAATCAGGTCTCTCCATAGTCCTATATTTCAAGATGGTTGTGACATTTTTAGAGAAGCTGGTAGACCCATTTGCGACCTTTCATGATGCTTTGATGGATGTGATTATTATAGACAATTATGCAGATTTATATAATCAAAGTGAAAGATGAAGAGATCATGCTTGATAGTTCTATATTCATATAACTCACATTCACTAAACCTGCATGGCTACATCCACATATAACACAAGAAAAGCTTATGGTGTTAGGACAGGTTCCAAAGTTCTTCATTAATTCAAATATTTTGAGAGCATCCTTGTAAAATCCATCCCACAAACATTGCATTCCCTAAAAATACATTTCTTTGACGTGTTTTTGTCAAACAGTTTACGTGCCTTGTTTATGCTTCCAAATTTTCAATTTTCCATATATGTCTACTCGAGCATTCCCAATGATAATATCTAACCAAAGCCCTCATTCCAGTAAGCTTTATACATCTAACAAAGTCCTTTTCCTTTATCCTTTGATTGATTGAATACCTTGTTCCAAAGCTCCCATTTTGGTGCATGCTTGAAAAGGTTGTGGCGTCTGGCTTTATACCTGCTGATTTTTACTATCTATGGTTGAAGTCATCCCGGAGATGATTCTATTCATCCCCATCGTTCATTGTTCTTCCTTGCCTTTTCTCACCTCCGCCTACTACCTGCTACCTGTACTGTCGTGGATCATTAGACAACGTGCCGATTTTGAATTTAAGGTCTCCTTGATAACTACCAAATCTTATACGCCATACAACTATCACAACCAACAAAAAATTACTATGCAGAGTGGAGTGGCAAGATTACTACAATCGTCTTGCATTGCTTGGCAGATAATCTAAACCGTCAATGGGAAAAAGAGCTTGGATCAATCCCAAAGAAAATAAATTTCTAAGCTTCGAAGACCTGGCGGTGGTAAAGTAAATTACCAGAGGTATTCACAGAGGTACTCATCTTCGCTGCCCTTACAGTCTAGATTTATGTATTTTTCTAGTAAATTACTCTTGTCATTATCTAGAGCTTGATTTATCATATGAGATTTTTCTTCCATGATTCCCTAGAACAGCCTCGGGCAACACCATCCATTGAAATACAAATTACTGATTATACGCGGCACTGACATATTCATACATTTATATCTACCTTCTATCTCTTATGCTTTGTACTTCTCATGGCGGCCATTTCACTGCCTTCGCTGCTTCTTTCTCCATCTTATTTCAACTTAGATCCAATTAACGAAGAAGAATTTGAAGAATGTAACACTCTAACTGTACTTGATTATGGTAACACACTAAAGGAAAATCGTTGGATGACGCCACGGTCTTTGAGCTTACAGATTTGCTGCACAGGGTAATGGAAAAAAAAACACACACCCCTATAATTAGGGTTTTAGCTAAATTTGTATATTTTTTTCCCTTTTTTCCCTTTTTTAAAAATTCAAAGGATTTTAGCTAGGTTTTCTTTTCCTTTTTTACTTATTTTATAAATAATATATTGATGAGGGATGAAGCATAGAGGGCTCTGAAGCACCATTTTAGAAGTGAAAGCAATGAAAAGCTGCAACATTTACCTAGTGGTGGGAAGAAAACCAAATGGCCGCATGGAAATGAGGTAGGTTTAGTTCAAATTATCTCATAAGAAAAAACTTGCAACTACTTGTCAAGTTTTTGGGGATTTTATACTTATTGTGTGTTGAACACTATTTTTTCGTCGCCTTAAATGTACTTAACTCTGTTTTGCTTCATCCCTTTTAACCTTTCACCCAACCGTCGTATTTCCACTTGGTATTAGCGCTAGAAATACACGCCAATCACACATGTAAACTCCACGCAAGTGCATTTGAAATGAAAGACACATCATGTGTAGCTCCACAAATGACATGGTTCGAAGCTCTAGTTTGGGTTTCTGGGTCCAAATTTGTTTTATCGTGTAGGACTGGTTGTTGCTGGTTTGTTTTCTAGGGTAATGTTTAACCTTAGTGCCCCTTTTTCTTTATTGAAAATTTGTTTCCTTTTTGGATGTTGGTGCTTCTTTTCCCTTCATACTATATAAATATCATTTGACTATCATTGCCGTGAGGAAGTATTATCATCAAACAATAATCCTATCACACAATATTAACATAATAATATTCTAGTTTATATATATTAGTAATGAAGGAAAACATGTTACCAACAACTAAGAATATTGTTAATCATTAAATGGCTTTGGATTAGCATTTAACAAGCATCTAAGATCCAGGCATTTTTCTTTGGTATACATCTATAGGAACAAGATGAGAAATAAAGGAAGAGATGATTTGCACTTTTGATTGCAGGAAAGCCCAGAAAAGCCCAATAACAAAGCCATTTTCCATGAACACTAAAAATGTTGATAAAGCAATATAGGCTCAAGCACTAGTCTTCTCTAAATCGAGTCTTGTGGTTTCATAGTACTTGTTCAACACAAGGAATAATGTAACATAATGCAATTGCAATACTCATGCAGAGTCACATATGGGTGTCTTGCAACATAAACTCTCATAGAACACGGACTTGCAAAATAAAAAAACAACATGCACAAAGTGATATAGCGATCCATAGGAATTGGAATTTAATCTATATTAAATGAACAAAGTACCCTAACCACACGTAGTTATCAAGTGATTCTAATGCAAAACATAGTAGTAAGCACCCATCAGTAGCTTTTTCTCTACATTGATAGCCTCATCGGTCATTGAGAGGAGCTTGGTTCAGCTTCAGATTGCCCATCCATGTTTCTTGAGTCCAAGACACTCCCTAATGGACTTTATCCTTTATTAGCCACTTTATGGTAGTTGATGTTGATTCAATTGGTTCTTCTTGCCCAAGTGTTGCTATAGATATAAAGTGCCCATATAAATGCATTATTCAACAATTTTGTGAGTAGTGTAGTATGTATAATCATTGTTATTTAAAAATGAGAGGGAATTCTGATTGCTATTAAAAGTACATATGTACTTGAGTGTGTGTTTGTATTCATGAACCAAACAATGCAATAAAAGTATATGTAGCTTATGTTTGTATATGTAAATGGTGATTTTGAAACTGATGCGAGTGATTGAACATCAACAAATAGAGAGTGATAAGATAAATAAAAACATAAGCTGGGTACAAAGATGTCCTCAAATGCGATGAAAGAAACAGTTAAAAGATATTGTCATACGTCAAATCCCAATTTGTGAATGGTTGTAGTCATATTTTGCACACAATTAGGTAAGCTTAATATCTCAGAAGACGGTCCATTTGCAGGTTATGAACCATGGACAAAAGACATGCAAGATACAAAGATGACTATCTATTAGGAAAATATAAGACAAGCACATAGTTGTGCGCCACTGTGACAGGAAAAACAATAATAGGATATTGATAAAAGTCAGATCCTAGTTTCTGAAATTGATGTGAACATAGTCATCAGGGTATGTCTGATGGATGAATACAGTCATCAGGGAGCATATAGAACTGATTTTCTATACAAATCACAATATTAATCGAGAAACAAGATCCGCAATTCAGAAGAATAGGAAATGAAGAGTGTTAATTCAAGTTGTACATGAATAACAAATGTTCCAAGGGCCACAGTGGACAAATTGGCAACATAGATCGTCAAGGACTGACATTTATAGCTATTTCAAGAGTTCCTGATGTACAAAGCCTTCACATCCACCCAACCTTCTCATTCCAACGATATGCACGCATTCAACAAAGCCCATATGTTGCTCGCAGAATAAACGAAGAGATTCATTTGCAAGCATTGTCAAATTCAAACATCTAATACAATTAAAGGGAATCTCAACTACTACAGGTATGCCACTTTTTTATTTACTACAATATCAACTATTACAATTGTTACTATCTTCAAAATTATATTTGTCTTCTTCCTTACCTACACACTCCTCCCATTGATCATTTACACAAGTCGTGATATTTAACAGGAATGCAAAACCATGAAAAGAGATGGAGCCCCTCATCAACACTGCTCACCAGCTTCTACAAATCCTTGACAAAATAGAAACACTCCTAAATTTTACTTCTACTATTTGTCCATTTTTCTTCATTTGCCCCTTTCTTAATTATATGTAAGTGAAGATGCCATTTTTTTTTGAAATTTACACATATGCCTCAAGTAAAGAGTTACAGATCAAAAGCTAAAGTCAAGAACCAGGCTCCAATATGATACCAAAAGCACAAAGTATGTATATATATTTCTAAAGCAAAAGGCGCCATCGCAAGGCAAAGTGCCTGTTAGGGTTAGAGATGGTAGATATCTAACAATTAAATGCAAATTTAAATAATAAACAGAGAAACTAAAACACACACAGAATAAATCATAACACAGAGAATTTAACGTGGTTCACCCAATCTGGGCTACATCCACCAAACCGCAGCCATCCAATACTTTTATTAT